>PVJH01005387.1:0-113139 GCA_004026705.1 Nesogale talazaci | reverse complement strand
TAGTACTACATTGATTTCCACAATGGTTATGCATACTCGCAGATGCACCAGCAGTGTATAAGAATTCCAATCTTCTCCAAACCTCTTCAGAATTTGTTGTTTTCTGTTTTGCTTTTTTAATTGGGCTATCATTGTTGGTCTAAGGTTATATCTCCTGCTGTTTTAATTTGCATCTCTCTGATGGCTGGTGATCATGAACATTTTTTCCATGTGTTTTTTTTTTTTTAGCTATTTGAAAGTCATTTTTCCAATTCTCTGTTCATATCTTTTTCGCACTTCTTAATTGGATTATTTGAGTTTTTTAAATTGAAATATTACTGTATCTTATATATTTTAGAGATCCACACCTTGGCTATTGTGTCATTGCTAAAAAATTTTTATTCCCAGTCAGTGAACTTCCTTTTAATTCTTTTGATGAAGTCTTTTGATGCACATAAGTGTCTTAATTTTAGCAACTCCCAGACACCCATTTTGCCCACTGTGTGTGCTTCCTGCACTGTGTTTTATTGTAAGTCTATTCCCTACAGCGGCCCTTCAGCTTTGTCCCTATTTTCTCATTGAAGATCTTTCCAGTTCTGGGATTTATATTTAAGTCTTTGATTCATTTTGAGTTCACTTTTGTCCGTTGCATGAGATCTGGGTCCTATTTTAGTTTTCTGCAGATGGAGATCCAATTTTGCAAGCATCATTTGTTGAAAAACTGGTCTCTTCTTCATATTTTGGCTTTTTGTTGAAGATGAGTTATCGATAGATGAATGAGTTTACTTCTGGGTTTTATATTCTGTTACACTAGCCCATGTACCTACCATTGTACCTGTACTACTTGGCTAACAATGCGGTGTGGATTTTTCCATATGGATTAGGTATGTGTGTGTGTCGGGGAGGAGGGTATTACATAATATAGACACTGTATTTTGGCCACTATGGCCATATAATAAGCTTTAAAGTCTGGCAGTGGAAGACCTCTTTCTTTGTTCTTCTTTGTAAGGAGTTGTTTGCTTATCCAGTGTCTCTTCCTTTTCCATATACAGTTAATCACTCATTTCTCCATTTCTTTAAGGAATGAAGTTAGGATCTGGGTTGATGTCTTCATTAACACATTACTGTTTACTTGTAGTCTTACTTCTAAAACCAGATTAGGAGTTTATCAAAGGAAGGAGTCTATATTACTCATATTTCCATGTTCCTGAACACTTAGCAAACCATCCCAAACCCATTGTTGTTGAGTAGATTTCAACTAGGGTCAACCCTAGAGGACGGGTTAGAACTTCCCCACAGAGTGTCCAAAGTGTAATCTTTACAGAAGTAGACTGTCACATCTTCCTCCCATAGAATGATTTTTTTTTTTGGTTAGTAGCTTAGAGCTTTAACATTATACAACCATGGCTCCTTTAGTAGAGTATTAAATTGTACTGATAATAAATTATCTATTTAGAATCAGAAACTTTGAGTGATAGCTTCTTCTCTTTTTATGGAAACTGTAACTTCTCTCTCCTAAGGTCACAGTTAATCATCTTTTTCTTGTGAACCAGCTGAAGGTTTACAGGGAAAATCAGTTTCCCATTCATTAATTCATACCTATTTTTGTTTAATGCCATTGATGGCAATCTCTGCAGTGCATTATCACATATCCCACTTCCTCCCTGTGGGCCATAGAGAGAAGATAATGGTTATAAGAATAGCAGGATGAATACTAGTGTGGGAATCAAGGACCTTGAATGTCAAGGGCAAATTTAAGGTAGAAGCTCTTGAGCAAAGTATTTGAGTTTAAATCTTAGCTTCTATAAAATATAGATAATAATAAATCTACCCTCATTAAATCACATCATTCATTTAAATTATTTAGCATAAGCAAGCACATGCAGAAAATGCTTGTTATTATTAGCCATTAGAGAGATGCAAATGAAATATCATCTCACCCTAGAATTAAGGTTGTTGTGCTTAGGTTCTTCAAATGTGGGCCAAGGCCAGCAGTATCAGCATCTCTTGGGAACTTATTAGAAAATGAAAATTCTTGATCCCCATAGAGATATATTGAATCACTGGGGTGGAGCCCAGAGATCAGTTTTAGAAAATTCAGGTGACTCTGTTGCACAGTCAAGTTTAAGAGCCACGGTTTTGCAGTAAAACTTTATATTGTATATGCAGAATTTTTATATTTCTTTCATTGCTTATCTTACTGCTTAGCATATTTTTTATATTACACATATGGCCCATTGCCATTGAGTAGATTCCAATTCATAGTGACTCTAAGACAGAGTATAACTGCCCCTGTGGGTTTGGGGGGAGGGGTTTATGGGAACAAACAGTCCAGCCTCAACTTTCTCTCTCAGAGTGACCAGGCCAGTGGGTTTAAATCACTTCCAATGCATTTTAGCTCAGTGTTTACTTATAAAGATGATAATTATATAATGAGAGATATAAAGTCTGCGTTTTTGGAGAAGCAAAACCACTGATACACACACACAACTGGAATTATTTTTCAAAGCTATGTATTTAAAGTCTTTTTACAAAACAACCTTCTCACCTACCAAGTACTCTCCATTACATTCAATATATTTGTCAAATCTATGATTTTTTTCTTGGCACCATTTTTCATACTCATCTGTTTGGATGGCTGACAGTATCTCTCTTGGTTTTTTTTTTTTCTTTGTTATTTTCCCTCTTCTATGCCATCAAATCGCTGTCCTTTCACATCCCTCTTCATTCATAGAAACAAAAAGAAGCAGCACAGAGCAAGGTCTGTTGAGTAGGTTGTGTGGGGCAAAAGAGGCATGCAGGGTTTTTTTTGTTTTTTTTTTGCCCCAAATTGCCGCTGTGTGATGGCTGCATGAGCAAGTGTGCTGTCATGGTGGCAAAACAAGTTCCCCGTCTACCACAAATCAGAACTTGTCTTGTTCCACACTATAGTGCAATCTTTTCAGAACCTCAAATAGAAAGCTTGATTATCAGTCTGACCTGAAGGAATGAAATCCAAATATATTATAAGTCAATATTTTCACCCATTCAGGAAGTTGATCAGCATCTAGAATGCCATCAATCAACATTTCACCTTTTTTGAAATGAGAAGACCATCAGTACACTGAAGATTACCCCTTAGCATCATCCTTGTAAGCTGTGTTCAGCATCACAGTAGTTTCTGCTGCAGATTTTTTTCCAGAGCAGGAAACAAAATTTCATAGTTGCTACATACTATTCTCTTAAATCTGACATCACCAAAAAAAAAAATGAGGCTTCAGCAAAACTGTTTTTGTTTTTTGTTTTAAATGAAAAAACAACCTGGGACCAGAGAGAACCTTCCCAGGCAATCCCACTGGGTTCATTAACACACGATGAGTTGCTCACTGCTTGCACAGTGGGAGGGGAATATGTAGTACAAAAGCTCCACCCAGAATAGTACACTGTCTGGCCCCATCACAAAGAGGCAAGGCACTGAGGGCATGCAGCAGAGGAGCAGAGGTAGCAGGAATACCAAAAATACTTCAGGGACAAAGTATGGCACCCCATCAGACTTGACTTATAAAGGCTAAAAAACATATTTTGAACTATTCAAGGCTTTTCCATCTTTGTCAGTGACTTTCTTTTCGTCATTGTTATTTTGTTCTTGCTTTCTGTTGCTATTGTTTTGTTGGTTTTGACTTCCTATGTTGTTTTATTTGACTTTGCCTGGTTTTTGCCCTATTAATGTATTTGCATGCCTATCTAGATGTGATAGGTGGGATAAATGATTCAGAGATGAAAAGAATGGGACAAATGGTTCTGGGGGGAAATGGGAGAAGGGGAGGTTAGAGAAAGGAGGGTGGGAGTAAACAACCCAGGGACAAGGGAACATCAGGTGAACTAAAATCAATGGAAGGAAGGTCATAGGATGCCTAGTGGGGCTCAATCAAGGAAGCAAATAGGAAACAGAGGAAAGAACCAGAAGGCAAAGGATCTGTACAGAGGCCTAATACAGGTACATACATATATAAATACATATATAATGAGAGAGGAATAGGACTATGTGCTCATATCTGTATGTTAAGGATTAAGGTTGCAGATGGACATTGGGTCTCAACTCAAGTACTCCCTTAACAAAAGAAGACTTGGTTCTAATAATCTGGCATTCAGTGTCGCTCAGTTTCTTGACACAATTACTGAAGACAAAATAGGTGCATAAGAAAATGTGATAAAGCAAGCTGATGATGCCCAACTATCAAATGATAAAGCATTTGGAGTCTGAACAGCTTGAAGATAAACAAACGACCATCTAGCTGAGAAGCAACAAAGCCCACATAGAAGAATCACACTAGCCTGTATGATCATGAGTTATTGATGGAATCAAGTATCAAGTATCGAGGACCCAGAATAAAGTCATACCCAAGGTTAATTGGTGGAGAGGGGGCATTGGGTCTCCATACCATCTGTAGACAAGGGAAGAGATGAATCGGTCAGGGTGCAGTATAGTACTGATGAAACGCAACTTCCTCTAGTTCTTTGGTGCCTCCTTCATCCCACTATCATGATCTCAATTCTATCTTCCAAATTGTATTAGACCAAAACATGCACACTGCTACAGATAAGAGCTCACAACACAGGGAATCCAGGAGAGATAAACACCTCAGGGGCAACAAGGAGAGTAGAGGTACCAGGAGGATTAGGAGAGGGTAGAGGGAGAAAGGGGGAATCAATCATAAGGGTCAATTAGAACTCCCTCCCAGGAGGATGAATAATGGAAAAGTGGGTGAGGGGTGATGGAGGACGATGGAAGAGATGGAAAAAATAATCTATAACTTCTCAAGGGCTTGTGAGGGAGAGTAGGTGTAGGAGGGAGGGGGAAGAAATGGGGAGCTGATATCAGTGACTCAAGAATGCTTTGAAAATGACGATGGGTGGCGGCATATATGCAAATGTGCTTAACACACTGGATGAATGTATGGATTGTGATAAGAGCTATAAGAGCCCCCAATAAAAGCAACAAAAACAAGCTCTGCCTAGATGAACCTTTATATATGTATGTATGTATATATGTGTGTGTATATATATATATATACACATATATATACAGTTCAAGATTTTGTCAGCTGTTCAGCTGTAGGCTTTTCTTGACTGGAATAGCTACTAGTGCTGTCAAACGAGGCAGCAGGAAGACAGAGCAGGAACCAACACTGGTGGATACAGAAACAAATGATTACAAGGTCAGCAGGTCAGATGGTAGGCTCTGATGGCTCTCAGGGAACACAGGCAAGATGGTGGGCTGATGCCTCAGGCTCAAAGAATTTGATATCAATGAGCAGGCTCCATACCAGCAAGAAATACATCTTCACGGCCTCTATTTATCTATATGAAGTAGGCCACACCTCCAAAAATATCATCAGACTGTGAACTTAGTGCTCGCACTCCACCCTAATTTTCCCACAGTGGCTTGCCTAATTACAGCAGATCCTATCAGGAAACTGCTTATATTAAGTTAGATCACATGATGTGGAAAGCCTCAATTGCCAAATTCTGGCCCAGTCAAACTGACACAGAACCAGCTATCAGAGTCCACCCTTTGTCAACTTTTCACCTGTACATATCTTCCTAAACCACACATAACCTCAAAAGAAAGGTAATAATAAAGTCATACTTGTGCCTCACACAATGCAGATAACATATATTGAACCGAAAACATACTAACCCCATTTACATCTAATATTTATGCATGGACAAAAAATTAGTGGATGCATCAATAAAAAGAGGAAATGCTTATGAAATGACTTCAACTGATCATGTGGTCATAGCTGGTATTTAGAATTGCCTTTCTCCATCACCCATTCTGCATTCTATTTTCCCTCAGGAAGTACCTCAGCTTCATGTGGTTCCTTGCATGAAAAGTTTACCCAAACCTTCATTCCTACAGGATTTGGGCCACTGGTAATCATATCAGAATAGAGTTGTTGTGGTTTCCTTTATTTTGATCAGAGAGCATGGTCGAATTAAGAGACAACCTACAGAATCTCTTGGATTCCATAAGCATTCTTGTTTGTCTCCTTTATGTACCATCAATTCAATTTCCCCTTGGTAATCAGGATCACTAGTGGTATAGAAGCTTATATGTTACACTGCTATCCATAAGCTAAGCCCAAACTACCCGCTACTCTGAAGGAAAAAGATGAGGTTTCCTCTTCCAGTAAGAAGTGGTTTCAGAAACTCACAGGAGCAGTGCTATTCTGTCCTAGAGTGTTATCGTAAAATTTTATTGACTCCATGGCAGTGAGGTTAAATTATTATTAATTATTAAAATACACCACACCATTCATTATAGAAATATCTTTCCTTTCCTTTTGAGCCAAAGGCACAAGGAGCCCAAAATGACCAGGAGGCATTTTCAACTTCCAGTTCAATGGACTCAGTGCTGTGTCTCCAGATGGTAGTTGTCTGTCCTTCAGAACTAAGGTCTCCAGACCCGAAGTGCCTATCCTTGCAAGGACAGTGTGCAAAAATGTAAGTGGGTCACTAGAAGTAATAGTAAGTAGTTTCACTCCCATTTCCACCCTTGATCATTGGACCTGCGAATTTTGACAAATGTAGTAATAACACCATATATTGGGTGTTTTATTCAGCCTCCTAAAAAAAAAAAAAAAACCTTCCCACAAGCTTGCGAAGTATTGGCTCCTAGCTGGCACTATAATGGTGTCTTTGGAAGATCATTCTACCCTTCAATTAACCTGCTGCTTCAGGATTATGGGAAACATGGTAAGACCAGTGGATGTCACTAGTGTAAACCTATTGCTGAACTTAATTTGCTATGGAGTGAATCTCTTGATCAGAGATTATACTGTACAAGATATTATGCCCGTCAATAAGGCATTTGATAAGTATCCAAATTTTGGTAGAAGCATTGTATTTAAGAAAGGTCAATCGATAACCAGAGTAAGCAGCCTTTTCCATGATATAATGGTTCCTTTGTAATCAGCTTCCCGCTGGGTTGATCTACCTGAGAAATGCTCCCGCATAGCAGATTCTGTGCTTTTCCCCACTGCAGGTAGATTGGGCACTCAGCAGTTTCAGCTCCCAAGTTGGTCTTGGTAGGTTGAAATCAATGTTGCTGAGTGCACACATAGCTGCCGATCCTGCCAACATGGTCACTTTGTCCATGAGTAGAGGTAATCTTTTGATGAGTATTTACATGTGACACACATGTGGGGGGGGGGGAATCACTGTTTTTTGTTGATGTTGTTGTTTTGGTTTTTTTGGCATCACTGCCCTCTGGTGGTGGGAGTAGGAGGCCCAGCCTTGCTGCTGGATTTGAACCTCCAACCCAGTGGGCAGCAGTTCCGCGCACAACCACTATGCCACTGGAGTTCAGCCAAAAATCACTGTTTTTTGCCCATTCAGTGAGGTCTATCCCCAAACCTTTTCTCTATATATCCTTGTTACCAATTTTCCAACCATGCTCCTTCCAAGTGCCTGACCATCCAGCCAAACCATTTGTCACAACCCAGGAATTGGTACAGTCTCACATCTGGCCAGCTCTTCTTCCAAGAAAAGTGAACAACCAGATGGAGTGCTCAAAGTTCTGCCCCTTGGGAAGGTTTCTCTTCACCACTGTCCTTCAGGGAGGTCCCAGAAACTGGCTGTGTAGTGCTGCTGCCCCTTTTTGAGTTGTACTTGCATTTTTGTGCAGAACTATCTGTAAACCAAGTGTGAGTTTTTTCTTTCCTAGATAACTGATCAGAGGGGACTCTTTGTGAGACCATAGTTAAAACTGGGAGAAGGACAGTATCGTGGCAGGAGTGGAAACCATAGGCATTTGTATCCCTTCTTCATTCAGTTGACTTGTACCTTCAGGTCATAGACTAGCCTGATCTCAGACATACCACTTGCATTTAATGAGGGAGAGCTGTTGTGTACTCCAAAGTTATGACTTTGGTTTAGATAATACCCAGTTCATGGTAGACAACTCAGGCTGCATGGTAACTAGGTTACCCATGATCAGGCCCAGTAACAGGCCAAAGCTGTTTGTCCAAGGAGACTAGTTGTCTGAATAGGGTGGCAGGACTTTGGTTCGAGATTCTAAAGATCAGTGTTGTGATTCACCAAGAGGGGCCTATCAAAAGTTCAAACTCTATTTATTAAAATCTACTTTGACCCAAGAGGATATGTTTGAAATTTGTCTCTATGCATCTTATAATTTTAAGAGTCTGAATTTGTTTTTGCTACTTGAACTTTCATTTTTCCTTAGTTCAATGATAAGGAATGAACCAACACAATGGCTGAAATAGTTCATAAAAATTACATCCCCTGTCCGAAAGTTGATTCTGTTTGGAATGCTTAAAATAACCTTGGTGCATTTGAAGACTCAATAAAAATGTTTGAATGAAATCTGACCTATATTTCATCATGAATATTGTATGTGCAGTATTAAAAAAAATCAAGCAAGTGGTGTAGACCTTGCTTTTTTACACAGCACTAGTTAATCACTGATCTAGTTGCCCTCCAGTCAGCCCTGACCCCGGACAGCCCCATATGTGTCCAATAGAACAGTGCTCCATGGTATTTTCACTAGCGTACTTCTTAGAAATAGAACACCAGGCTTTTCTTTTGAGGCACTTTTGGGTGGACTTGAACCACAGTCTTTCAGTTAACAAGTAGCCTTGTTGACTGTGTGCATCATCCAGAACTGTACTGACAAATAGACTAGAAAGGTGAACTAACTATTTCAGTCAGTATCCACATGTTCTGTTCACATGAAAATACCTAGAACAAAGATTGAAGACAATGTAATTTTCTTTTCTTTTCTTTTCTTTTACAGAAAAGGTTATTCTTGTAATAACTTTACTGGAATATAATAAAGTACATCTCTAAACTTCCAACTGTTGGGAGACAGTTTAGTGTTTTTAGTTATATTGTTTAGTTTTTCAAGCACTTCAGTCATTTAAAATATTTAGATTTTTTTATTGAAAATGAGTAATTTAAGGAGAAGCCTAATTTAGTTTTGGATAATAATCTCAGTAGGGCAAAGTTCACCTCCTTACAATGACAATTTTAATCCAGTCAAGAGACTGCATCAAAACCTCCATATGCAGTGGGACCTGTTAAACATTCAACACTTCCCACTCTGGGACCCTGGGGACTAGTAGACTGATGGTTCTATTTTCTTCACAAGGAAAAAATGTCGAAGAAAATGAAGAAATGTGGTGGCTGTTGGAATGTTACCTTTTAGACTCCTGATTGCATGGAGATCTACATGCAATCAAGTTTTTCCTTGGTTTGTGGAGGTGGGATTTCTGTCGGAACTGTGAGACAAATGAATCTCTCATAGACCGTCGTTATGCACAGAATGATGTGCTCTGCCCTTTTAAAGAAATAAAGTTAGTGCAATGATTGTTTTTCTCACATAAAGGGACTACTTGTTGGCAATAAGCCACATGATTATTTCTTTTAACGGGAAAGCAGTCATAATTGATTAGCACAGAATACATTACATTGCTTTTGACAAGTCATCATTATAAGAGAATTGACTGAGTGGCACAGAACAACAACACCACCACAAAGGAAACTTCAACAAGTAAATGCGACTTATAGTAATGTCCATAGAAGGTTAGCTTGTGAGAGATGGTAGTTGACATTCGGTTTAACCTCCCATCTAACCCCACATCTCTTTTGTATGATCCTAAGTAGAAGATAATCCAACTTCTGTTCTTCCCCCAAGGAAGAAAAAGGAATTCATTCTGTTCTTGGGTAATCCCTCTGCTTACTTCTAATGAGCACCCGCTCTGTTCTCTGGAGTCACACGAAATGGTCTCCAGCCTTTTAGTTCTCGTCACCAACACCTGGGATGTCTTCAGTTTCTGACAATGGCTCATTAAGTGACATTTTCAGAGCAAACACAATGAATTCAGATGGTGTTTTTAAGTTATGGAACAAGTGAGTAGGCCTACCTGGGACCTACCCAGAAGTGTATATTTCTCTTTTCTTTTTTATTTAGGCCGGTTTATCGTGGTGCAGTTCATGTACAGTATAATTAAATCTCTAAAATATACAGTCCTTACCTCCTCCCTGAGGTATGGATAATGGGGAGTAGGTGAAGGGAGACATTGGGAAGTGTATGATATGTCAAAATAATAATTTATAAATAGCAAAGGTTCATGAGGAAGGAGGAAGCGGGGAGAAGCTAGTACAAGGGCTAAGTAGACAGAAAATGTTTTGAGAATGACAATGACAATGAATGTACAAATGTATTTGGCATACAATGGATATATGTATGAATTGTGATAAGAGTTGTATGAGCCCCCAATAAAATGATTTTAAAAAGAAGAAAAAATATACAGTCCTATGAGTTTTGATGAATGTATACAGTTATGTAACCACAACCACAGCCATAATATAACACATTTCCATCATCTCCTATGCCCCTCTGCACTCAACCCTCTGCAATCATTTATACTCAGACTCTGAACCACTGATTCATTTTCTGTCTTCTATAATCACCCCAAATACAACATTCTTTTAGTTCGGGGTTTTAAGGCAACACAGGTGCCCAGAAATCTAGGAGGGAAGAGAGAAAACCCAGGATGAGGAAAGCATGAGTAACTGAAAGGGAATGTGAATGGGTAGTGGGTGGATGTTATAGAGAAAGAAAGATCCAAAGAAAGGGTCTAGAATCCTTGGCTGTTGATGTCAGCATACAGGTATTTGGGAAATCTTGAAGTACCATAGTGGTTAGCTAACTCATTCTGCCAAGTGAAAACCTGAGAGAAAGCCCAGCTGACTGCACAGAGAGGCGGATCTCTAAGTCAGTCAGTATCAGAATAAATGGGTTTGCTCTCCCAGCTATGGATCACTGTCCATGGTGCTAGATCTTCATGGACTATGTTGTTGGGTACCATGGAGTCATTGTAAGTCATAGCGACATCATGTAGCAGAGTAGAATGGCCCGTCGAGTTATCCTGGCTGCAGTCTTTACTGAAACAGACAGTGAGGTCTTCTCTCTTGCAGAGACTCTGGGGAGGTAAGAGTTGTCAACTTTTCATATAGCAGCTAAACATTCAACCGTTTGCTTTAACAGGGCCACTTATTGCATGCTTGTACATGGTAATCTCTCTTAACTTGGAATTCTGCTAACTTTTAACTACCCCCTCAAAGAAACTTGGATCTAGGTGGCGCTATTATTTTTAGGTACCATGCAGTCCGTGCTGAGTCATGGTGATTCTAGGTGAGGGACAAGGTTTTGAGAAGGCACTTCCAGGGTGACCAACAGACTTGGAGAGAAGCTTTCAGAAAAGCAATGGCATTTGTTTTAAAATAATTTTAAAGTATTTGATGTTATCTTACATTTTTCCCCCTGGAGAGTTGGGAGAATATATTCCTTCCACTACTCTTCCTGCCCAAATCATTTTGGTGATTAACGATGTTCTACTCAGATTGAGTTCACAGAAACTTCTCTTCTGGGGTTAGTGTTCTATTTATCTGTGGAAGGTGCTAAGTGTCTGGAGATTTGAATTCTGGTCTCAGCTGAGCCCAACTGGCTTGCTAAGTGCCTTCTTATCCTCAGGGATTACTGTAGACTGTCAGATTCAGCAAATGAAAATGCAAGATGTTCAGTTAAATTTGAATTTCCACAATCAGTGGGACTTTTCCAGTAATATACCTCATACCCACATACTGAGCTGAGCTGTTAAAATATCTTACAGTATGCAGATCTATGAAATGTTAATTAGTGACATTGTTTAAAAGGATGTTATTGGTTTGTGAGCAACTCCTTGTGATTTGGGAAAACAAAGAGTGTATCTGATACAAGGTGTTTCCCTGGGGTTTCGCCTGCTTCACCTTTTACCAGGGTCTCCGTGCTCCTAGACAAGGGGCAGATTGATGTCAAGACACAGGGAGATCTCCAGGGAGTGGCAGAGTCACAGATGCTGCAAGGAAACAAGGACTTTCCCCCAGGACTAACACAGAAAGAAAACTTTCTTCTTGAAGAAAGGCTCTGAATTTGGATTTTTGAGCTTCCTATGCTGTGAGGAAATACATTCTTGTTTGTTAAAGCAACCCACTTGTGGTAGTTATGTTATAGCAGCACTGGAGAAGCAAGAGCCAGCACTTGTCTAAGAGGCTACTTTTGAATTTTCCATCGTGGAGGTCCCTTCAACCTGTAAAAGCCGGTGCTCCTGGCCCTTGTGGTTCAGACACGGGTGCAGAGAAGAAAGGATCCACCTGAGTATGTGGTGAAGGCACTTCTGTGGCTGCTCTCCTTTAAGCTGATGTCACTGATTCTTTGGTTGCTATTGTGGTCAGTTGTCATTGAGTTGGTTCTGACTCCTGGTGACCTTATCGCCAAACAAAAAATGCTGGCCAGTCCTGCGGCAACTTCCTGATTCGCCTTATGCCATGTGCCATGATCATCGGTAAGGTTGAACCCTTTGTTGTGGCTGTGGTGCCAATCCAGCTCATAGAGGGTCCCTGGACTCTTTCTTTTCCAGATATGATACCCTTTGCTACCAAGTCCTCTTTCCTCACGACGCATCCAAATAAACTGCTCTGTCATTCACGTGAATGATGCTCTCTTGGACCTCCCAAACGCCAGCTCTGGCTCCTCCTCTTCTGTTTGTCACTTCACATAGCTCTCTCATTTGAACTTAGCTGTGTAGTTGGACTGAGAAAGCCTTCCATGAAAAAGAATTCTCCTCTGGGTCTGGACACGACAGTGTGCATTTTTGATCTGCTTACCCATCTCTATCCTGCCTGAGGGGATATGAGGCCGTAAAATGCACTGTTTTCTGCATCTGTGAATTGATACATTTAGTGCTGATTTCTGATGGCACCTCAGAGCACATTCTTTGGCCTAATTTTGTCACCATAGTTTTTTGACCACTGTCTTGAGTGCAGTGCCTACATTCTAACCATCCATGGAGGGTCTCACTAGGTATTTAGCCTTGGACAAATGGGTAGAATTAGAATGAATGATGGAAACAGGCATTGGATAATGAGATTTCATTCTTACCAAAGAGCCTGCATTGCTGCAAGTTTTAACTTTTTAGAAAAATAGCTGTATTAAAATTTTTATAAGTTCATCTGTCCATCAAAGAGCAAGTGAGTACGGATAAGCATAGCAGATTACTGTTAAGCCTGACTTCTGAGTGGCAGGAAATTGTGTTCTAGCAGGAGCTGGCGCCTGACACACATATGACTGACAGGCTGCTAGTGGCAGAGTGTATTCCCTCTCCCACTCCTCACCCATGTAGATGGTTTGGAAAAAAAACTCAGCTACAATAAAGGTAGTCAGATTTCTGATACCTTATTTACATCTCATCATATGATGGTGCATTTTCCCAGAGAGCATTCAAGCAATATACTTACAGTTGATGTTCTCCTGGTGACTCCTCTCCCTCCTCAGATCATGCACATCGGAAAACTCAATGCCATTAAGTCAAAGCGGACTCACAGTGATTGTCTAGCACAGGGTAGTCCCACCCCCATGTGCACAGGGTAGTCCCGCCCCCATGTCACAAAGGCAGGGAACCCAGGAAGGAGGGAGTCGCTGGGCGGCATCCTAGAGGCTCCTACCACAAGTATTATTTTCACTTTATTGGTAATTTTTAAAAAATTAGATATTAGATGCATATCTGATTTAGTATTAATTATTAATTCTACTTTTAAAAGGCATTAAAGATGAAAAGCACAGGCATTTATTTATTTTATAGATGCTCATCCTATTTAGAATTCCCTTCTCATCCCTTGTTCTCTTGAGAACTGCTAAAATGTTATTTGCAAATTCTTCCACGCTTTACCTCCTGGATTTATTACTATGGTTCAGCTCTTCAATTTTCTAATGCACATGACAAGTGACATTGGATAAATCTGTTCCATACAACATATTTAAAGTATTAGAGAGGAACGATGTTGCCTTGAGGACTAAAGGGCACCTGTCCCAAGCCATGGTATTTTCAGTTGCTTCATATGCATCTGGAAGTTGGAATATTGAATAAGGAAGACCCAAGAAGAAGATATGTGTTTGAATTATGGTACTGTTGAGAAATATTGAAAATACTATAGACTGACGAAAGAACCAATGAATCTGTCTTAGAAGGTGTACAGCCAGAATGTTCCTCAGAAGAAAGGATGGTGAGACTTCATTTCAAGTACTTCAGACATGTTTTAAGAAGAGACCAATCCCTGGAAGGGGACATCATGTTTGGTAAAGTAGAGGGGCAGCCAAAAAGGGGAAGGCCCTTCACAAGTGACTGCAACGATGGTATGGTGGTCATATGTTCGATATGTCAGTTTTATGATTGAGATGTAGGGGTGGAGTATGACCTGTTAATCTGGAGTTATCCATTGAGTAACCAAAGAGGCCTCCAAATGGGCATGACTTTCTCCTGAGACTTCTGGGTGGTCTCGTGATATTTCCCTCATGGAGATGAGAAGCCTTCTCCCCAATTGTTGGGAGCCAGTCTCTGAGACTACAAACTATGGACAAGACAAGATGGCAGCATCTGAGGAGCTGAAGGAGCCAGAGGAGAAGCCACATAGCCTTACCCTGATGGAACCAGACCTTTGAAGCTGGAGAAGCCACATAGAGACCCCTGTCAGGGCTCAGTTGCTTCTACCACCACTGGATACTATTGATGGACCCTGAGCCCTGGAAGTGAGGAGCCATGGGGAGACCCCCACCAGCACCGGGATTCTGCACCCACTGACCTGTGATTTTGTGAGTCAGAAGGAGACTTTATAGACTGATATCAGGCATATGGGCTAATTTTGAACTTATGACTTTGGACTGTACTGGGTTAGGATGCTTTCTCATGTTCCATTCCTCTTGTATATAAACCTTACCCTTATATACATATGAGTGTCTACAAATTTGTTTCTCTAGTCTACTCAGACTAACACAGATGGGTTCATGGTGCAAGATTGTAACCAACCTCAGACTAACACAGATGGGTTCATGGTGCAAGGTTGTAACTGACCGGATGATGCCTAACGACACTAACAAGGCAAATTTGGCCGCAGAACATTGCACAGCATGAAATAAGGTCATGTTTTCTCCTTGTGATGTATCAAGTTGTTATTTCTAGCAATTACTAAATGTGCCTGATTATAGTAATGATGAGTCCTTGAGAAGTGCAAAGGGTTCATGTGCTTGGCCACTAACCCAAAGGCTGGTTGCTTCATTCCATCCAGAGGCACCTTGGAAGAGAGGCCTGGAGATTTGCTTCTTAAAAACCATCCACTATTACTTTATCATATCATACACTGTACGACAACTCTCTTCATCCACCTCCCTGTTGTCCTTACCCCAAGAAGGAAGTTATATGTAGATCTTCATAATGTGTTCCCCCTTTCTACCCTACCCTACCCTCCTGGTACTGCAACTCTCATCCCTGGTCCTGAAGGGATCATCTGTCCTGGATTCCCTATGTCTCCTCTCTGGGCCCAGTGTATATCCTCTGATCCAGCAAAACTGGTAAGGTAGAACTGGCATCATGGCAATGGGAAGGAGGAAGTATTGAAGAAATAGAGGAAGTTATATGTGTCATCATAATTTATAAATTATCAAGAGTTTATGGGGGGGATGGTTATGGGGAGGGAGGGGAAAAATGAGGAGCCAATGTCAAGGGCTTAGATGGAAAGCAAATATTGTGAGAATGATGAGGGCAGTGGATGTACAGATGTGCTTTACATACAATGGACCTATGTATGGATTGTGATAAGAGTTGTATGAGCCCCCAATAAAAGGATTTTTTTTAAAAGCCCATTCATTGTAAAGCCTATGGAATAACATTCTACTCGAGCACACTAGGGGTCACCAAGAGGTAGAATCTATCCCTGTGGCAACCGGTCTTAATTAGGACATGTGTGCTCAATTGTCATTAGGCTGTTTGTCATGTTGCCTTTGAATGATAGTGTTGATGGAGAATAATGCACATACCATGGACCGCCAGAAGAATAAACAAATCTTTCATGGAAGAAATAAAGCCAGAATTCTCCTTAGCAGGAAGTATGGGGAGACTTTATCTCACTTTGGACATGTTATCTGGTGATACCCGTCCTTGGAGAAAGACGTGATGCTTGGTACAGGAAAGGGTCAGTGAAAAAGGAGACCTTCAGTGGCTCTAATGGACTCAGTGGCTACAACAGTGGGAGGGTGCAGAACTGGGCGGTGTGTCTATTGTACACAGAGGTTCACTCTATGTTGGTACCTAGTGGATGGGGTAGGTGAAAGGAAGGGGTGAAGGTCTAAGAAGACAGCCCCCGAGTTTCTGAAGAAGCAGGGACTAAGGCACCTGAGAAGACCAATGACTTCTTTAGGGAACAGTGCCCAGCCAGTGAACTCATGCAAGTCCATTCAGCCCAACACAGACCCAGGTGTGCACCACCCTCCCTTCTCTTCCTCATCCGTTGGGAAAGACCAGCCACAGAAAAGTTTAAAATCATTGCTGACCACACAAACAAACAAACAAACAAGAAAAGCAAACCCACAGACTGAATTCCAATCCATAGCTACTTTGTAAGGCAGTGGGTGAACTCTCCCTGTGGGCTCCCAAAGCTGTCAATCTTGATGAGAGCAGAAAGACTTGTCTTTCTCACACAGTGGTCTTGAACTGCCGACCTTACAGTTGGGAGCCTAATGCTTCCCCCACTATGCCATGGGGGCTCCCTCAGATGGCAGACACTGCTCGCCAGAAAGAAATGGCACAGGTGGGGGGAGGGCTTTGCTTTCACAGAGGCAGCCTTTCAGAAAAGGGCTCTATGTGGGGCTCTTGTCTCCCTGTCTTCAAATATTCCCTGGGCTTCAATTCCTGTCTGTTTTCTGAGCTTGCCCCGGTCGTTCGCCTTCTTCTGAATGCTCTGAACCCTCCCTGTCAATTTGAGATGGATTCTTTACACTCTTTAATGTGACAAACTGCATTGATCCCCTGCCCACTACCTGCCAGCTCCCTGCAATTTCTCCTTAAATCACTCCTTCCTCCTCCCTCCGGCTTTCTACATGCACAGAGGGGCTGGCTCTCTTGTTCACGAGCGCCACGATGACCCTGGGCGCTTAACCGAGAGGATTTGATACTCCGTCCAACCTCATCCTCATTTTCCTTTTCAGGATAATTTGACGTGACGACGTTCTGCAGCCTTGTCAGCTCCTGAAAGCCCTTCAATCTTTATTTGGGGAGAGTTTCGTATGAGATGGAATCAATTTAGGTGTCACCCAGCAGTCTTAAATGCATGATACTGTAAAAATGTTTACGGTGTGTTGTAATGTGAACACCCCCTACCCCGCAGTGGGGAGACAACTCTTTATCTGGAAGGAGCGATCAGTTGTCCCACAGAGATTTAAAATAAAAGTAAGTTTCAGACTCAAAATGGAGCTCTGGATGATGTGTATGTAACTGAGAGTGCCGTGTGTTCCATATTCTGAGGGTGAAAAATAAAAGCAATGACTTGGACTTTTTCTTTCTTTTTTCTACTTTTTAAACAATGTATTATTTTTCTACTTCATGCTGCTTCTATGAAACCACCTGAAAGGTGATTTGAGAAGGGCATTTTAGAAGAAAGACATTGTTCTGATAGCAAATACAAATGAAATAAAATTGGCCTCAGGTTTTGATGCCCGAGCCCGCATGGAGAGTGGAGAACTAGCAGCACGTGTTTGATGCACACGAGGGAGAGAAGCAGAATAATTTGCGTAGCATGTGAAGCACAGATGAAAGGATCATTTTTAAAATGAAAAACAAAACAACAAAAACTTCTGACAGAGATTAAAACAGGCTTTTCATCATGCATTGAGTCTTTTATTGCTAAAACCTTACCCATAGTCATTACAAGAGTGCAGAAGTTCACCTGCAATATTTTTGTTCTCTCACCCCCACCCCGGTCAAGGGAAGGTGGATGAATGGGAAGAACCAGCTGTATTTCTCTAAATCTTACCTCTCAAGTGTTAAGAAGCAAGATGAGGGGGAAGGCTTGCTATTTGAGCTTGGAGGAAATGCTATCTTGCTTCCAGTTCAAGGTTACACCATGCTTTGAAACACACCCTAAACATACTTTGAGCAGCTAATAGGGATTGTATACACTTGTGTCAGCAGTGCACTAAAAGTCAGGACGGTGTTCAAAATGGCTTCTAATTAGTTATACATAAAACAAATCAGGAAGAAAGCCCTATGCCCATGCGCTCCTTCTGACAGATTCATGGGAGAGACATTAAAGAATAAATGTCTGGAACACCATCAGAGTCCCTGGATGGCACAAGGGGTTATTGGGATTGTGGACTGTTAATAGAAAGATCAGAAGTTCACTTCCACCCATGGGACCATGCAAGAAAGGGGTTACTGACTCCCTCAAATCAGCCTCTGTAAACTCTACAGGACTCCATTCTACCTTGAAATATGTGGGGCTGTCATGATTTCTAGTGCATTCAATGGCAACTAGTTGAAGATTCGTCATTTGCCTTTCTCTCTCTCTTTTAAAACAAAGCATTTTATTGGGGGGGGGGGCTCTTACAGTTCTTTTGATAATCCATACATCAATTGTATCAAGCACATAAGATGTCATCATCGTTTCCAAAACATTTTCTTTCCACTTGAGTCATTGATATCATCAGCTCCTCTTTATCCCCCCTCTCTCTTCCACCCTCTCATCTCATGAACCCTTGATAATTTATAAATTATTTTAATGTTCATATTTTACACCATCTGCATTCTCCTTTCACCCACATTTCTATTGTTTGTTTCCCCAGAGAGGGGCAAGGTCCTGGCAATCATTGCCATCAGTTCCCTCTTTGTCCCCCTTGCCCCCCATCCATCTTCCCCACAACCTTCTTGGTATCAGTTTCGTTCCTGGGAGACATTATCTGTCCTGAATTCTGTGCCCTGAGCGCTCTTATCTGTAGGTGTAAATGCTCTGGTCTAACTAGATTTGTAAGATAGAATTGGGGTCATGATAGTGGGTGGGGAGGAACCATTAAATTACTAGAGGAATGTGTGTTTTGTCAATGCTTTACTGCACCCTGGCTGGATGGTCCCTTCCTTGTGACACTTCTGTCCAATTGTCTACAGATGGGTGTTGGGTCTCTATTTCCACTCCTCTCTCTCCCATTAAAGTGGTTGTTTGTTTTGGGTTTTCAGATACTTGATATTAATTACATTTCATCAACACCTCATGAACACATGGTGTGTTTCTTCTATGTGGGCTTTGTTGCTTCCCTTATAGATGGCCGCTTGTATAACTTTAAGTCTTTAAGAATCCAGACACTGTACCTTGTAATAGTCAGGCACCATCAGCTTTCTTCCCCACATTAGCTTATGCACTCATTTTGTCTTCAGTGATTGTGTTGGGAAGGTGAGCATAACAGAATGCCAGGTTATAACAAAGTGCTCTTGTGTTGGGGGAGGACTTGAGCAGAGACTGTCTGCTATCTTAATACTTAGCCTATACATATATGTACATAGACCTATATCACTAACATTATATATTAATATATTTATATAAACATGCCTATGTTTATATCTCTATCAATGTTTTTTGCTTCCTTGTTCTTTCCTCTATTTCCTTTTAGTTTCCTCTTGTTTTACTATCTTTTGGGACCTTCATTCAGCTCACTATTCTTCCTCTTGGCTACTTTGCACTTGATTGACTACCACCAGGCATTCTACATCCACCTCATCAACTATTTTAGATCTCTTGCTGTTTCCTTGGCCCTGGGTTTCTTGGTTACCCCTTCTTTTTAACCCACCTTCTCCTCTCTTCTGTTCCCCCCAGAACATCAGTCCACTTGTTTTCTTCTCAGTATTGTTCATCCTGCCTATCTTCTATAGATAGACATGAAGAAAAATAAAAAGAGAAAAAAGAACCTAGGAATAGTTCCATGTCTGCTTTCTGATCCTCATGAATGTTTTGTGATCAAGTCTGATGTAGTACAAGCCCCGGCCTCTGAGTCCAAAGTCTATTTTCAGAAAGCCTTTGGAACTTTTTTGCTTTGCTCCCTTGCTGCTTTGTTGCGCTCCCTTTGTGTTTTGTCCTGGTTTATGTGTGCATGCGTGTCTGTGTGTGTGTGCATGTCTATGTGTGTGTGTGTGTGTGTGTGTGTGTGGAAGGGGGGGCTGACCAAGCATAATTTCCACACAGTATCTCCAGTGCTGCCCCCCTCTAGTGCTGTGGGTCAGTAAGAGAGATGTTGTGTCTCATGGTGAGGCCGATGCTAAGGTCCTCTCTGTGCATTGCCTTCATATCTTTAGACCTCTCTCAACACAGGCATGCCTCACTTAGCAACCATCACCTTATTTGACATTTCACATTTATGACCAGAGGAAAAAGCTAGCTATCTACCTAGTCCATTAATGATGTAAGTCTGGCCATGAGGGATGTCGAAGTTTGAAGATGAGAGTAATCCAGGCTGTGAGGGTTGAGGCTGTGTGTCAACATGCCTAGACCATCATTCCTAGTGAGTTGGCATTGTGTAATAATGTCATTTGGAAGTTATGTAGGGATGTCAGTTGGCATTGTGTAATAATGTCATTTGGCAGTCATGGAGTGACTGAAAGAGTCATCATCCTTATTGTGTTCAAATGTGATCATCCTCCATTTTCCCCAAACTCCGATTACTACAACACCTGGTGCTTGGAGCCTAGCAGTGTGGATATGTAAAGACTCCGTGTGCATGGTAATCAGGGCCGGCGAGGAAGATTCTGACTGAGTTAATTGCCTTTTTAGTGAAGCTTCTGTTGTTCTGTTGGAAGTGTGGCCTGATAGTTGTTGTCTGTCACTCTGAAGTTGGTTCTGACTCATGGTGACCTCTTGTGTGCCAAATAGAATGTTGCTTCATAGGGCTTTCAAGGCTGTGACCTTTGGGAGGCAGATGTATAGGCCTACCTTCCAAGGCTTCTCTGAGAGGACTTGAACTAGCAACCATTCCCTAAGGAGTGCAGTTTGTGCCACCAGAGACATGACCAAATTAGGGATGTTGGGGGATAAAAGGATGATCGATTGATAACCATTCCTGTAGTCTGTTACTTTTTTGTTCTCATTTGAAAAGCTAAAACAACAGTAGCTGCATTTAAAGGACACCTCCTAAAATCCTTTTCTGTTCTTTAAATTGCTAAACAAACAAAGGTAATTTAAAAGCTCAAGTGAAAATGTGGATTTTAATCCCATCCCTTAAATAATTAAAAATTCAATTTATTGTTCTTCTTAATAATTTATTTGGTTTGGAAGGGAAGAGAGTCTGTCAACTCTCCGTAGGTATGTCTAACATTGGTAATAACGTGGAAATACGAATGGTGTTCAGAGACAATTCCAGTACTTACTAGTCACATGGCCTTCTATAAATTGCTTACATTAATTGGGCCTTGTGTTCTTCATCCACTGAGATGGAATTAATAACTACTTTTCAGGGTTACCACAGGATGATATTAGATAATATATGTTCTCTTGATTAGCGTGGTGCCAGATGCATATTTGTTGTGAATTATATTCTGACTCATAGTGATTCTGTGCCCACAGAAACACTGCCCAGTCCTTCATCATCTCCACGATTGTTATATTTGAGCCCATATATAGCCACAGTGTCAATTCATCTCCTTGAGGGCTTCCTCTTCTTCATCACCTCTCTTTTACCAAGCATAGTATTCTTTCCCAGGGACTGGTCGCTCCTAACAATGTGTCCAAAGGACACATCTTGCCATCCTTAATTCTAAGGAATTCTAATGATGGAGCTATTCATTTATTCATTCTCCTGGAAGTTCGCTACATGCTCACTATTTTCTTCCAGCACCACTGTTCAGATCCATCTATTCTTCTGTGATCTTCCCTATTAAATATCCGGTTTTCACGTGTCACTGAAACAAGGGATGATACCATGATTTCAATCATGCACACCTTAGGCTTCCAAGTAATATTTTGCTTTATCAACTCTTTAAAGTAGGGGTCCTCAAACTTATTAAAATGGGAACCAGTTCACTGTCCCTTGGATCGGTGGAGGGCTGGACTATAGTTTAAAAAAATAACCTGTGAACAAATTCACTGTGGACCTGGGATGAATTGGCTGCTAAGCAGGACAGACAGTGGCAGCAAAAACACCCAGTGGCAGGATAAGTGTCCTCAGTAGGCCACATGTGACCCACGGGCTGTAGTTTGAGGACCTGCTTGAAACTGTCCTTGTGTAACAGCTTTCCCCAAGGCAACACAGAATGCCATTTCTTGACTGTGGATTCCATGAGTGCTGATGATGTATCCAAGTAAAATGAAATCTTTAAAAACTTCAATCTTTTCTCCATGTGTCATGATGCTATCCACTGGTCCAGTTATGAGGATATTATTGTCTTTATTGTAAACCCTACTGAAGACCAAAGTCTTTGGTATTTCTCAGAAGGTGCTTCAAAGTCTTCCTTGTAAGCAGGCTGTTAGCAAGCCTTCCTCCAATTCTCATGCCAAGTTCTACTTCATGTGTCCAGGTTCTAGCAGCTCTTACTCAGCATCTCTCTTTTAAGGATTCAATATTAAGACAGATTTAATCTGTAAGAGAAGTTCTCAGGGATCTACATATAACCTCCTCTCTGGGATATGGACAACAGGGAAGTGAGTGAGGGACACATCAGACAGTGTACAATATGAAAAATTTGTACATTATGAAGGGTTCCTGGGGGAGGGAGAGTGAAGAGAAATATGGGGAGCTGGTACTGGTGGCTTAAGTGGAGACAGGATGTTTTGAGAGTGATGATGGCAACAAGTGTGGAAATGTGGTCTGCATATAATTGATGTATGTATTGATTGTGATGGGAGTTGTATGAGCCCCCAATAAAATGATTTATTAAAAAGGAGGGGGAAAGTGGAGCTTATACCAAGGGCTCAAGTAGAAAATATTTGGAAATGAAGATGGCAACATGTGTACAAATATGCTTGATACAAATGATACATGGGATGTTCTAAGAGCTATAAGAGCCCCCAATAAAATCACTGGCGAAAAAAAAGAGCAGTTCCAAAAAATGAAAAGAAAAAGGTACTAGATTTTCAACTTTTTAAAGCCTATATATTTTCCTGATTGCAAAACTAACATGATCTTATAGAATGTTGGAATGCAAAATATATAGAGAAAATAAGATGATCAATAATCTCACCATGTTGGGAGAGCAGAACACTAATACACCCATGGGGAGGGTATCATTTATGTCTTCACAGGGAAGGAAGAGCGGGACTAGACACCATACTGGCATGGGGCAGTGAACTAATAGAGAGGATAATGGGGGCCTGGCCCAAGCCATGCTATGTTGACCCCCTTCCCAGAAAAAGGTAATACATAGCGCAGCACTGAAGCTGTAATGCAGGGAGACTGGCAGGTCTGTCCAGACGATATGATGCAAACTAAGAGGAGGGAGGGGAGAGAGAGAATGAGAACCTTATCCCGTCCCACCATGCTCCAGGGTCAACATCCCTGTTTAGAGCAACCAAATGCACAGAGAGGACTTTAGAGACATGACATTCCCTCACTGACCCATAGCGCTATGAGGGGCAGCACTGCAGACATGGTGGGAAAAGTGTGCCTTTTCTCCCCCGTGGACAATGGGGTAAAATGCAAAGGGGGCAGCACGAGTAGCAAATTTTAAAAGTCCCAGAGGAATCCTCAAAATAGACTTCTGACTTGGGGGTCAGGGCTTGGCATCTCATCAGATCCAATGGGAAAATGCTCCCAAGGGGCAGCAGGCAGACCTAGAATTATCTATCAGGTTATTTTTCTTCCTTCATCCTAAGTCTGAGATAGGCAAGACAAACAATCCTGATGAGAAAAGAATGCGGCCAGTGGTCCCACGGGGTCATGAGAGATGGTGGATGTGAAGGGGGAGTAGAGAGCTCACAAACTCGGGGATGAGGATATAGCAAGAGATCTAAAAATGATGTCAAGAAGACCTGGTTGGGTTTGATCAGTGCAATGCAACTAAGAGGAATTGCTGAGAGCCGAGTGGAGGGTAAGCAAGATATTGGGACAGGAGGAAGGTGGTAGAAAATAGAGGAAAGAAGTAGGAAGCAAAAGTCATCTATAAAGGTATGGGTATAGACATGTATATATGTAAATATATTAATTTATAATGAAAGGGATACAAGTCAATGTACCTATATTTATATGTGAAGTATTATAGCAGATGGACTTTGGGTCTCTACTCAATGCCTCCCTAAATACAAGAATACTTCATTCTAATAACCTTTGATGCTCAGCTTCCCGACATGATCACTGAAGACAAAATGTGGTAAAGAAAGAGGATGGTGCCCAGCTCTCAAAAGCCATAGTGTCTGGAGTGTTAAAGGCTTAAAGTTAAATAAGCATTGATCTAGCTGGGAAGAAGCATTGATCCACACCAACCTGTGGATCATGAGGTGTCGACAGAATTAGGTACCAGGTATCAAAAGATGCAAATTAACAATTATATCAATGTGAATGAGGGGACTTGGAGTGGAGACCAAAAGACTATCTGTAGCTAAGTGGGCATCCCCCCCTCCCACAGAAGGGTTACAATGAAGGGACAAATCAACCAGGGAACAGTATAGCACCAACAAACACACATCATTCCTCTAGTTACCGAATCCTCACCCCTCCCCAAGGATGACCTAGTTCTATCCCACAAATCTAGCTATACCAGAGTATACACGTTGGTCCAGGAAAGAGCTCTCAACACATGATATTCAGGACAGTTACTCCCCACCCCAAAGAACAGTAATGGGAGTAGCATTATCAGGAGGGTGGGGGATGGTTCTTGTCAGGGTTGGAGAGGGGGAGAAAGGGAGAACCCATCACAAGGTTGGATATATAACCTACCCCCAGGGGCATGAAAAACAAAATGTGGGTGAAGGGAGGCAGCAGCATTGTAAAACATGGAATAATAGCAAGACTATATCATTTATCAAGGATTCACAAGGTTGGGAGGGTGGCGGAGGGAGGGGGAAAAGGAGGAGTTGATACCAAGGGCTCAAGAAGAAAGAAAATATTTTTTAAATGTTGTTGGCAACATATGTACAAGTGTGCTTAATATAATTGAATGAGGGGTTGCCATAAGATTTGTAAGAGTCCCCCAATAAAATGATTAATAAATAACAATAATAATCTCACCATCCATAAGAGCAGAATGCTAACATTTTTCTGGGGTTTCAAGACATTTAAAAACATTGTCTTAATTCCATATGCACATAATTAAACAAGGAAAGACCTACAAGAAGCATCTTTTTAAAAACCAGCTAGGTTTTCAAATAACAGCAAAACCAATTATTTGCTGCCTCCTATTTTTGTCTCTGTATGTTACATTGTTTCTTTTGAGTGAAATTTGATGCTGTGTTGCAGAATAGTTTTGGGCTCCCAGTATTTTCAAGGTCGCAACTTTCTTTTTTGAGGTGAGTGATATGGTTTTTTTCATTTATTTTTTAATGATTTTATTGGAGGCTCATACATCGCTTATCACAATTCATACATACACATACCGTGTCAACCACCTTCTCATGCCTGCTGCCCTCATCATTCTCCAAACATCCACTTTTCCACTTGAGTCCTTGACATCAGCTCCTCATCTTTTCCCCTTTCTCTCTGCTCCCCCTTCCACACAAACCCTCAACACTTTATAAATTATCACTATTTTGTCATATCTTACATTGCCCGACATCCCTGTTTGCCCACTCAACTGATATCCGTCCTCCAGATAGGAGGTTATGTGTAGATCCTTGTAATCCTCTCCCCCTATCCACCCCACCTTCCCCCTGGTATCACCTCTCTCACTACTGATCCTGAGGGGTTCATCTATCCAGGATTCCCCATATTTCCAGTTCCCCTCTGTACCAGTGTACCTCTTCCAGTTCAGCTGAATTTGTGAGATAGAACTGGGATCATGATATTTGGGGGGAGGAAGTCTTTAAGAGATAGAAGTAAGTTGTGAGTCTCATCCCTACTTCACTGTATCCTGACTGGTCAGTCTCCTCCCTGTGACTCTAGGGGGGTGCCCAGTTGCCCACAAATGGGCTTTGGGTCCCCACCCTGCTCTCCCCCTCATTCGTAGTGATATGATTCTTGTTCTTTGATGCTCAAGGCTGTAAACTTCAGAAGCACACTGCTAGATCTTGTCACCAAGGTGGCCCAGGGGGGATTCAGACAGCCACATCTTCAGTAGTAGATTGCTTAATCGTCCTTATCACCCAGGGACTCTAAGAGACCACTGTTGTTAGGTGGCGGAGAGCTGGTTCCTACTCAGTGACCCAGTGGTTAGCAGAACAAAATACTTGCCATCCTAACAATTGTTTTCCTGTTTGAGCTCATCAATGAAGCCACAGTGTCAGTCCATCTTCTGGAAGTTCTTTCTCTTTTGTGCTGCCCCTCTACTTTACCAACTACACTCTCCTTGCCCAGGGACTCTTCTCTTCTGGCTTCACATCCAAAGTACAAAAGACGAAGTCTCACCATCCTTGTCTCTAAGGAGCAGAGTGGTTGTACTTATTCCAAGTCAGATGTGCTGGTCCTTTTGGTCCATAATACTTTCAAAATTTTTGCCACATCATTTACACGAGCATTTCTTTATGAGTTGGGCTTCAGAAAATGTTTGGGGTTCGTCCATTTTCATCTCATTTCATTTTCATGAGCTTGATGAAGCTCCCTCATATTACTGGACACATTTCATTCGATTACTTGTGACAGTCACCTAATCTGGTGTCAATTTGAGGATAAAGAGGGTAGGGGTGGAGTCTAGCCTGTCAATTTGGAGATAGCCAATGAGAACTCTGTGTGAGCAGGGCCTTCTCCTGATAATTGTGGGGAATGTGGACTTCCTTCTTGGATGCGGGGGACACCATCTCTCTCACTGGGAGACACTCATTCACTGGGAGACACTTGACTGACAAGGATCTCTTTCTGTGAGACATCCCTGAGGAGAAGCCACATGATGCAGCCCTGGGTGCTGAGAAGTCATGCAGAGACCCCTGCCAGCGCTGAGATGCTTGGATCCCCACTGGATCCAAGGACTTTCTACCCACTGGCTTGTGATCATACTGCATTCAGCATCATTGCAAGTGTTTCGTGAGTCTGAAGAGGGCTTTATACACTGATACTGGACATAAGGGCTAATATAAGATTTTTGGACTTATTTTGGACTGGGTTGGAATGTTTTCTGAAGATTCCATTGCTCTTGCATATAAACCTCTTCCTTATACACAAATGCATGTTTATTAATTTGTTTCTCTAGTCTAACTAGAGAAACGAACACACTTTTATACTCAGTTTGTATACTTTTATGTGCTACAATCTACTTACATAGGATACTGTCAATATTTTTGCTATTGAAATTCACACGCTTTAACGAAGGCACTTTAACTTCACTGTGTGTATTTTTCATTCATTAAAATGCACTTTCTTCTTAGAAAGGACAGTTGGTCATATGCTTTGAAAATGAGTAATTTTCCTGTTTTTTATGTGCCTATAAATGTTGTTTTACATTTTTAAAGTTATTTTTCTCTTCTTCAAATGTTTCACTGACTTAAGATTACCCCTTAAGAGATGATTCTGATTATTTATATCTTCTTTTGCAAAAAGTACCTACTGTCGTGTGTGTGTGTGTGTGTGTGTGTGTGTGCACCAAATTTAGGACTATTGAAGGCTAGGATAGTAAAAAAAAAAGATCACAATTATAGACCAAAATCGTGATGTAAATGACTTTTAAAAAATCTACCATGTCATGAAATATCACTGTTTGATTTCAAGGTTTGGAGCGATAAGAAAGAGTTGTTAATGATAAAACAGAATACGAAACCCAGCAGACTCCTCACCAGATGGGAGGAGCAGTTATTGAAGGAGCGCTAAGAGACAAGACCACATCATAAAACGTGGCACAACCCACCCCAGACTTGGTTAGTCTGAGACCCTGCTCCCCCATGGAGTTTGCCTGAGACAGTACTGACTATTCATAATGTCATTTGCCAGATAGCAAGATGATTTCAGAATGGAAGGAAATCCAATTTTTTCATTCTTGTACTTAATAATTTTGCACCCTACCAACAATCTTTGTCTACTTTTTTCATGTACATTTTCTTTCTTTTTTTTTTTTTCAGTGTCGGGCTGCTAACTGCATTACACAGTCTTGGAAACACACAGGGACAATTCTACCTTGTCCCCACACAGTCACTCTGAGTCGGAATTGACTTGATGGTTGTGAGTTTAGTTGAGGTGTGTGTGTGTGAGTTTCAAGAGGTATGATTCTTTGTTTACTTTCTTTCATATATAGTATGCAGTTGCTTCAACATCGTGTGTTGACAAAAGTCTTTCTTCCAATTCAGTTATGCTGGCATTTTAATGACAAATACATATATGTGATATGTGTGGTCTATTTCTAGAGTATTTATTCTGTAGCACACAACCAAGGCCCATGTAAATTGTTTCAGCTTTATTGAGGGCATAATTTATATACAATAAAATGCACCTATTTTTAGTATTCGATATATCCTTCCACCAAAGAAGCTCCAGAGGTGCTGTTAGGTAAGGATTGGACTGCTTATCACAGGGTCATTGGTTCAACCACAACATTAATTCCTAGGAGAAAGACAAGGTAGGTTGCTGCAGCCAAGATGTGAAGCCTTGGTGACTCCATATGGGTTTGTTATGGGTTGGAATCAACTTGATAGCAGTGGTTGGGGGTTGGGTTTCAGTCCTTTCATCAATAATGTCACACTGCCTTGATGAGTATAGCTTCATAGTAAATCTTGAAATCAAGTAGTGATTAGAAGATGTTGGTTATATTAGGCCTTTAGCATT
This sequence comes from Nesogale talazaci, assembly GCA_004026705.1. NCBI lineage: Eukaryota > Metazoa > Chordata > Mammalia > Afrosoricida > Tenrecidae > Nesogale > Nesogale talazaci. Next base: position 84,419 of record PVJH01005387.1, on the reverse strand, counting down.
TCCATATGCATTTCAGAATCAGTTTGTAAGTTTTTCTGAAAAGGTTTGTTGGGATTTTGATAAAAGGTTGCATTAAATTTATAGCTAAATTGAGGGAGAATCAAATTCTTAACAGCAGTCTTGAATGGGTACTTATCTCTGTTTATACAGGAGTCCTGGGAAAGAATGGAAGTCATATCTGATATCCTCCTGTCCCAGGAGAAGATAAATCCAGCTCTTCAATAGCCCAAAGCCTATTGCCATGAGGCTGAGGTCAGAGCTGCGTCCACTCTCAAGCTTTCTTCACCCTTTTGTGACACCAACCATTCTGCCCATGGCATTCTACCTTATTGCAGGGTTCAATAGTCCATTGCAATGGCCACACAGAACTCACAGGGTGCCACAAGATAGCATGGGGAAATAATAAGAACATAATCTGTCCACAACAGTGTCTCTCCACAGCAGTAAAGTGTCTCTCTCTCTCTCTCTCTCTCTCTCTCTCTCTCTCTCTCTCTCTCTCTGTGGTTCTCAGTCTCTCACCTCTGGCTTAGTGGAATAGGAAGTCTGTCTGCTGCTCTACTTATAAGTCTCACGATGTTGATGCTGTTCCTCTGCTCTTTCTCAAGTCTCCTTGCCTCAGTCTCTGGTCTCATCGTGGCACGGCCTCATTAGACTGCCTCTAGTACTTCAAGCAAGGTTTTCATATGTGCTCTAGTTCCTCAACAGTCCTGGGAATCTTCTCTGCTTCTGCTTCAGCTTCTTAAAGCCAGGGGAGTGACAACTGTTTCAGACACCTGATTGGCGTGGCCCCACCCAACTATTTTGGTGGGAGGTAGACATGGATAGAAGAGCCATTTGAAGAAATTTCATTTCACAGCAACTATCACACTTTTAACTGAAGGCCAGCAGTTCAAACCCACCAGCTGCTCAGCTGAAGAGATATGAGTCGGTCTGTTCCCATAATACTTTATTCTCAGATACCCTCTGAAGCAATTGTTCTATGTCTTACAGAGGCACCATGAGTTGGAATCAACTCAACAGCAGTAGGTCTTTTATTTGTTTTTGATTGAGGTAAGAGGAAGTTTCTCTCAGAATTATTTGGTAGTTTTTAGTGGATAGGTCTTATGTATATTTTATTCAAGTTACCTTTGTGTATTTCATGTATTTTGCCTTATTGTAAAATTCCATTTTCTAATCATTTGTGTCTACGCTATAGAAATGGGATTTTAAAATATATATCTTAATTTTGTATTCTGTGACCTCGATAAACTCTCAGGTAACTTGCATACCAGCTCTTAAGATTGTTTAGGGTATTCTCCACCTGTGATCTTATGTACAATGTTAGCTCTATGTGTTTTGTAGACACCCTTCATCTGACTGAAGGAGTCACCCTCTATTTGACATGCTGAGAGTGTTTTCACAACTTTACCTTTTTATCATGGCTGGGCATCATCTTCATTATCTAGTACTTCTCTAACAGATGTGCCACCAGCGGACAGCTGTCACAGATATCTCTTCTCTCACAGCCTAGGAGGCTGAAAGTTCCCATTTAGGACACCAGCCAGAGGGGAAGAGGTTGAGTGTCTTCACCTCCTTTCAATGTCTGGGCACATATTATTACATAATATTGAGAATTGTGACCTACTCAGATTGGCACATTTGGGGGTGCATAATTCAATCTTTGACATTTTATGTTTGGGGCTCCCCAGATTCATTTCCTTGTCACATATTAAACACTTCTGCCCCATTATATCATCCCCCAAATCTTAAATCACCTTCAAGTTCAAAATATCCTGGTGTATAATCTCTCTCCAATCTGGGATATGTAGACAAGAGGTTATCTGTTTCCCAAATGTAATGGTGAAACAGATGCTGAAAGTTAGTTCCACCACAACTAAAAGCAAAATCCAGCACAAAGGAAACCCAAGACCCAGCAGGATCAATTCTCTGGGATTAGCGGCACCGGCCTGCAGACTCCCCTGCTTACTGCACTAGAGAGCAGTTGTTCTCAACCTTCCTAATGCCTTTGCCCTTTCATACATGATGTGGTGACCCCCACACACACCATAAAATTATTTTTGTTGCTATTTCATAACTGTAATCTTGCTACTGATATGAATTGGGCAACCTCTATGAAAGGGTTGTTCGATCCCCAAAGGGGTCACGACCCACAGGTTGAGAACCACTGTTCCAGAGTCTGGGTGGTGTTCCCCTCAAACCTGAGTTCAGGTCCACTGGGATCCATTCCCCTGGATTGGGGTTTGGGTGGCCATGTTCCTAGTCCAACTGAGTGGCACACCTAACCCTCGGCTCTTCATGCCTTTGCCTGATGGGCGTGGTCATCCTGCCCACTCAGGTGTGGGCAGCTGAGCTGACCTACCTGCTTGGTCTCCTGTGATGTCAGCCCTATACTCCTGAAGCAAGATGGTGAAGATCTGACTCATTGAAACCCCCCAGGCTGTGGTTCACCCTTTGAGACCCCATACTTTGGATACTTCTGCTTTCTAGAGTTCCTGTCTTTTCAACTTCTGCTTCCTGATTCCTTGGGCACCTAAGAGCCTCTTGGGCCAACCTGGTCTCTGCTTCGTCAGTCAAATGTTACAAAGCTCTTGAATTTCATTGACAAATCCACCAGTCTGCTTCTTCCCAACAACACTCAGTTCTCTCGCTTGTTGGATGGAGAAGCCTAACTGTAGTGACAAGACACCTCCCCCTGCCAGAAAGTGCCTGAAGACACTCATCTCTCTCTCCCCCTCTGAGTCGGTTCTCACATCATCTTCCACTGATCTGGTTCTATTGCCACCAGTCCTCTGCTACTGCTTCTTGCTATAGGTGCCATCGCTGGTGGTACAGCTCTCCTCATTTCCTTCCGTGTCCTCATTAGAAATGCCTTTGTCTTCCATAATTCTATGGAGCTGGTGATGTAGTGGCTATGCATTGTCCTACAATTCCAAAGGTCAGCAGCTGGAAACTACCAGATGTTCCTCAGGAGAAAGACTGGGCCTTCTATTCCTGTCAAGAGTAATGGTCTCTGAAACCAGTGGGTCCACAGTTATACCCATTCTTCCAGCCCCTGCTCATTATCCAGTTCCAAACTCACTTCCAGATTTTAGTCTCTGAGCAGCGCCCTACTGTGTCAGCCCTAAGCACGGTCTTAGTCTTCTAGTGCTGCTATCACAGAAGCACCACAGTGATGGCTTTAACAAATAGGAATGTCTTCTCTCACATTTTGTAAGACACAAAGTCTGAATTCAGGACATCAGCTCTAGGAGAAGATTTCCTCTCTCTGTTGGTTCTCAGGGAAGATCTTTGTATCCTGGCTACATCTGTTGGCCCAGCTTCATTGAAGATGCCATGTACCATGGCATCAATCTTCCCAGGGCACAAAACTCCTTTTTTGTTATTGTGGGTTCCTATGCCTTCTCCCCTCTGTTCAATCAGTTTTATATCTTCAAAGAGACTGACAAAAAAAAAACCCAAGGAGGAACCCAAAAGAGCTAGGAATTTTTTTCAAGTTATGTATTTAGTATTTTTTTTACAAACAACCTTATCTCCTTCAAAGTATTTCCCATTACACTTAACACTATAGTCAAATCTGCAATTCCACTTCTAGAAACATTTTTCAAACTCATCTGTTTGGACGGCTGACAGCCGTTTTTCTCCTTCGTCTCTTCTATATGGTCAAATCACTGTCCTTTCATGTCTTATTTAATTTGCAGAAACAAAAAAGTTGCACGAGTGAGGTCAGGTGAGCAAAGTGTGTGGGGCGAGAGAGGCATGCTGTTTTCTGCCCAAAACTGGTGCCCTGCAATGGCTGCATGAGTGACTGCCTTGTTGTGGTGGCAAAACCAGTCTCCTGTGTTTGCCACAAATCAGGAATTTTAGTCACACGTCTTTTCAGAACCTCTAAATATAAGAAAGTCGAATTGATAGTCTGATCTGGTGGAAACACTCCAAATGCATTAAAAAGAACCCAAGTGAGTATAATCATGATCTTTGATTTCATTTCATGAGCTTTTTTTGGCTTGGTGACAATGATGTCTTCCACTGGCTTGATTGATTTTTTGCTTTCATAGTTGTAAGGATATCACCAAGTCTCACCACCAGTAATGACTTTGGAAAAATGACGCAGAGCTGCTCTTTCAACACCCAGTATGTTTCCACTTGATACCCGTTTTCCTTGATAGTCAGAACACCAGGGACAAATTTCATGGAGATCCCTCTCATTCCCAAATCTTCTGTTAAAATTTGCTAAACTGAGATCCAAGATAATTCAGATAACTTTCCCATCTCTTCATTAGTCTGTCATTGGTCCATGTGTTAGTCCAGATAGACTAGAGAAGCAAATCCATAAGCATGCATATGCATATAAGGAAGAGGTTTCTATACAAGAGGAATGGAACATTGAGAAACTATCCACACCCAGTCCAATCCAAATCCATAAGTTCAATATTAGCCCATACATCCGATATCAATCCATAAGTCCTCTTCAGACTCATGAAGCACATTCAATGATGCCAGGACAATCACAGGCCAGTGGGTGTAGAGTCTTGTGTATCTGTGGTGGTAGAGGATCTCAGCACATGCAGGAGTCTCCACATAACTTCTTTGACCCCACAGGTCTGATTCCATCAGGGTAAGCCTATGTGGCTTCTCCTCCGGCTCCTCCAGGACTCAGGGTCTGTTAGCATGCTTGTTAGTAGAGCATCTCCCAGGAACTGAGTTGATGGGTTCTCACCTCCATGGGAGAAATATCACAAGATTTCCTAGAGTTCTCGGAGAAAGCCATGCCCACACAGAGGTCTCAGTGGCTATCTCCAGATTGACAGGATAGACTCTACTCCTAGACTCTGAATCAAATTGATACCAGAGTATTTGACTGCCACAGTCCACAGCACAAGTACATGGACTTTGTTGATAATTTCATCCATTAGGAAAATTGATGAACTTCTAGAACAAGGTTTGTCATCAATCAACATCTCACCTTTTTGGAAATAAGAAAACCACTCGTGCACTTGAGTTTTTCCCATAATGCTGTCCTTGTAATCCGTGTTCAACATCACAACAGTTGCTGCAGCATTTTTCCCAAGCAGGAGACATAATTTCAAAGCCGCTGCATTCTGTTCTCTTAAATCAGCCATCACCAAAAATGAGGTCCCAGCACTATGAGGTCCACTAACTCAGAGAGCGTTGCTCAATGCTTGCCATTGGGACTTTTCCCACATTTTTTTTGGGGGGGGAGGTCCCTTTCCTGTATAGTCTATGGCCATTTTTTGCCACAAAACAGGGGTGAGTAGTTATAACAGAGACATTATGTCACAAAAAGTCTACAGTATTTACTATTTGACCCTTTACAGGGAAAGCCTGCAGACACCTGGCATTGTTTCTTCTTTTGTGATGTTTTTGTCTGGTTTAGGAATTAGGATAATGTTGGGCTCATGAAAAAAAAAGAATTGGGAAGGTTTCCTCCTCTATTTCCTGAGAAAGCCTGTGTAAATTTGTTATATTGTTCTCAGCTGCTTGCTAGAATTAATACTCATTGAGGACAATATCTATGTATTTCCCTTTCTGTGATTGTTTGTCTCCATTTTAGTCCTGGATTCAAAGGTTGGTCTCTAGTCTAGAGGAGGTACCACAGTCTAGGTGGACCATGCCTATAGTAGTTACATAATCTGTTGTCAACTTGAGACTATTAAGAGTAAAGGGGTTTTTAGCCTGTCAAACAGGTTGCAGGTTGATGATCTCTTTTGAAGATTTTGAGGAGATAAATAGGTTGTTGGAGTTGACAAGTGGCATGGAGCTACGCTGTTAGAGCCAGAACCCTGGAGCTGGAGAAACCATGTGGAGACCCACATCAACACTGAGATGTCTCCAATGCCACTGGACCCACAAGACCTTCCACCTTCTGGCTTGTGATCTTCCTGCATTTGGCATCATTGCATGTGTCACTTGAGTCTGAAGAACTTATATATTGGTATTGGATATATGGGTCGCCATCAGACTTATGGACCCTGATCTGGACTGGGCTGGGATGTTTTTCTTAATGTACAGTTGCTCTTCGATATAAAGTTCTCTCTTATACACATATGAGTGTCTATGAATTTGTTTTTCTAGTCTATCCAGACTAACACAGTGCCGAATACGGTCCCCACATCAAGTACCTTATCCAGAAAACAAGAGAAAGCTGATGTCTAGAAATGGGATGCAGAGTGGAGAGCGGTTGGGACCATGGTTAGATGCAGGACAGAATGACTTGATGTTAAGCCTGAGATTTAATCATAATATGTAAAAGAACAACAACAACAAAATGAAGATCCTCTTTCTAAATAAGATCCCCTTAGACTGGGAAGGCTAACATTTCAACAGGTTTGGGCATACAATTTAACTCATAGCAGTGCCCTCTCTGGTGTGACCGGGAACTACATTCTGAGTGGTTGTGCAGAAGAGGCCTTGCTTCTGCTGAATGTTGAGAACTCGGGTCAAATGACTAGATGAGTGGACAAAGGCAGCATAGAGGGTGGGAGTAGGAGAGAACCGAGGCCAATGGCTCTGCACGGCTGGAAGCATGGCAGCTTAGTCAGGGTGCTGCTCTCATGCGCAAGACCGTGGAGTTCATTTGCTACACAATGGGAGTCCTGAAACACATTGGGGCTGACAAGGGAACAGCACCATTCTTATCCAAGGAAACCGAGCAAACAATGATATGAAGGTTTTAAAATGAGGGCAAAGAACTCAATTAGAGGAATTTTGTAAGAGTTCAGATGAAAAAAGTTAAGAGGTTGAAAATATTGGGTGGGTGGAAAGCTGGGAGCAGATTTGAGGTTCATTAAGGGGACAGAAATATCACAGCCAGGTGACAAAGTGAATGGGGGACAAAGAACCCAAGGGGGTCTTCAAGCTGCCTAGACATGGCTCAAAACCACAAAGACATCTGTACTCCAAACCAACTCATAGTGACCCCCACCCCCTCGCCCCATGAGTGTCTAAGTTGAACTGTATGGTTTTTAGTGGTTGATATTTTGGAAGCAGATTGCAAGGCATTTTTTTCTGAGAAAGGGTGATTGCAAGCTGTCAATCATGCAGTCAGTCGTCAAGCACTTAGCTGTTGGTGCCATCCCTGAAATCAGGGGTGCTTCAGGATTATTCTAAAACCCCAAAGGAATAGGACATTTCACATCAGAAGAAATTATCGAAACCCAAACTGCAGTTTTCTAAATGAGCTGAAACACATTGCCATTCTGTGACCCTGGCACATTAACTAAAACTACCCCTTTCCTATTGTTTGTCCTTAACTAACATTTATCATGGTGGTGAATTCTGACCTCCTCTTTTGGTGAGGATATGTGCATTTTCTGTGCCTGTGTTAGAGTTCTCTAAGGAAACAAAACCAGAACACTAATAATTCTATCTATATAAATATATAGATAGAAAGATATCTAACATAAGAAACAAACAGTTAACTAATCTGTAAAGCAGTGCAGATGGCTCAGTGCAACTCACTTGTGTGAGACAGCTAGTAGACTGGCAGTCCCTCGAGTCTTGAGGGCCACCGAGCAGTCCTCTGTAGTACAATTCAGGCTTTCTGGCCACAAGTAGCAAACAGCAAAGCAGGTCAAAAACGGTCAGTCAGATGACAGAGTCCAACAGTGCCCAGCTCAAAGGATGTGTATTCCAGGAGCATGATGAAGCAGGGCTTGATAGAACCTCCACTCACATCCACAGATTAGGTGTCCCACAGGTAGTGTAGCTTGGAGATCGAGGCACAAAACAAACAAGACAGCCAGCTAGTTCTAAGATCCGAGAGCAAGAAAGCAAGGCTGAGGGTTGCCGAGGTATTTATATCTCCACACTTCAGTTCATCTAACTTATTCATTGGCCATGTTGTCATGACAAAGCAACCTATCTTCTTTGGCCACATTGGCACAACAAGCCTACCTATCACAGTGCCCATATCAAAACTACTCTTAGATCGGTGAAGATCTGCAAGCCAATGATAGCAAGGCTTCCTTTTGTCTGGCCACTGAGAGGGATCTATATGTTATAATGAATGGTGACAGTCATCGTTATACTAGTTAGTTGCCTTCCATTGAGTTTACTCCCACCCATGGGGACCCCTGAACTGTCCTCCACTGGGGTGTTAATATTGATGTCTCAGACGTAGCTCTGCCAGACCCACTGGTCTTCCAAGGTGCCTCTGAGAAGACTCTGAACTCCAAGCTTTAAGTTAGCAGCTAGCACATTACCTGTTTGTTTCAACTGGGCATTCCACTGAAACTATTACAAATGTCTAAATATTGAAACTCAGAATGACTTAAAGTCTCTCTACCATTTTCTTTTTTTGGTGGGCATCACTGCCTCTGGGTCGTGGGCACTACCTAGCCATCGCTGGACTTGAACCGCCAAGCCTGCTGGTTGCAGTTCCGCACTCAGCCAACCACTTAGGCCACCGGGGCTCAGCCTCTACCATTGTTTTGTATGTGAATTTTTATTCTTCTTCATGCTTTCCATTCCTTGATGTCAGGTGTGAAATAGTAGCAGCATAGGAAGAAACTTTGGGGGTAGGAGAAAAATGCCATTGCTTCCAGGAAACCTGGTTTTTCCTCTTTCATTGTGAGCAGGACATTAGCCCTTCTTGTTCTGTGACTATTATTCGGGGGAAATGAAGAGGAGCAGGCCATGGGGAATGCAACGAGAAGCCAAGAGGATCTTTTAAAAATTGAAGAGCACCAAGACATCGCCGTCTGAGTTGGCCACAAAGATCGACAATTACATTTCCATCACAAAGACCCTGGCCCATCATATTTAGCCATATCACACTATTATTTTGATTTCTGTTTCTTTGGCGGGACAACACCCCAATTAGACAGATGAGATTTCCATTCAGAATTTGGAGGGCATCCTTACTGCACGAGGACATTCGGGGCCTCTGACAATTTGTCTCCTTAGAGCAGGGCCTTTGGTGGTTATCACTCTGCTGCCCAGGAATGCCCAGCATCCACACAGCTGTCCAGGTTGATACCCTCACGGGCATTTTATTTATGAGTCCTGATCAACTGGCTGACAGTTGATTGTGTTTGTTTGGTGTGTGCCACTGAACACGAGGAGACTCCATCGGAAATTATTCTGAGTTCTCTAGGTTCTTGCCTCTAACACCACTTTACATTGTGCGAGGTAAATTGCACATGAGCAATGAATAGAGTTTCACTCTTCTCTCTTAACCGAGTATAGCTGTCCATCTTCGCTTCCTGGTCATGACAGCATTCTTCTTGACAGCCATCACGCGAGAATGATTATCCAATGCTCCTTTGGGGTACTGTGGCTTCTGGCTTGTGTATGGAAGAGAGAACTGTTTTGACTGGGAATCCATGTAGCCCTGACCCAATTTAGAGCTCACCCTTTCACAGTGGGATATTATTCCGTACACAAGCACACCGGACGTCTTCACACAGCATTATAGTCAGATCTCTACTGCTTTCAAGAATTGAAGCCCACAGTGAAGGTAGGGGGGTTTTGCCTGTATTTCAAGTCACTCCTATCACGAGGAAAGAAAGGGGGAAAATTAAATGTGACTCTGAGGATAAATTTCCCTTCCATCATGGTGAGAGCTGCATTTCATTACTTTAAAAATTCTCGCCTGTTTAAACAGCGCTAAATGCTTCGTGGGCTAGATATATGAAATGATGGTGTGGCCACAGCGCCGGCCATCCATCTGAGACCCGCCATGCCACAGTCGATTTCGGAGAACTGCTCTGCCACTTAGTGTGACAAACACCCAGCCTGGCAGTTTAAGAGATCTTTGAGAATGGCCATCCCCACATGAAATGAATTTAACAGCAGCAATTTGTCATTTTGCCCTTCCTTTGCGGAAGGGGGGGGAGAGGATGGGGGGGGGGATGCCAGTGATTTCTTTTGACTTAAACTGGGCATTCAAAAAGCTGTTTTTATTAATGAATCATATTAAGCCACTAGTGAAAAGCTCCCCGACTCTGTTTAAATAACAGGCTATGATTCCTTTCCCCTCAAGCTCCCCCCACCACCCCCATTTGGCTCCACTGCTATTAATTGAGGAGTTTCTTTGTTTCTTTCCTAATGAAGCTAACAGAACACATCTGTCAGGTGTTCGTATTCTTCGCCTGTCTATAGTATGTAATAGACCAGCTGGAGGCTATAATGCTACACAATACCCCTGGCCGTTACAGCAACTATTTATTCCTGGGCTTTTCCTCCGAAAGGGATTTGAAAAAAAAAAAAGTCTGAAATTTGGGCCTAATTGCTATTTACTCAGCGATAGACACCTGTTCTAGCTGAGACATTGGCGCTTGTGAATCCCACACCTGAGACCTTCGGGAGAGTAGAGGGGAAATTTCATGCAGCTGCCAGTCCATTTAGATAGAGAAGAGTTTTAACTTGCGGGGGTTTGTGTGTTTATATGTACACACATATATATATTTTAAAATACTGTATGCTTAGTATGCACACTCATAGCCAGAGGGTACGTATTAAATGCTGTGTACTATTATTTCATGGTCAATTTCATAGCCGAAGGCTATACACATCCTGGCATTCAGTACGACTGCAGCGGCTTTCAAAAGAGCACGTGAAGGCTGGATGTAACATGAATACCAGGCATGAGCCTTCAGACCGTCCATTCCAAGCCAGGGTGGTGTGGGGGTGGGGCAGGTTTATCGGACGAACCAGGAGAAAAACAGCCATCCGACATAATTTTTATTTTAGCTGTGGCATGTGTAGCACTGCTAGGAGTGCTAGGACTCCTCTCCTTCAGCGTACTGAACAGACTTTGTGTCTCGGACCTGGATCAGAGGAACCGCCTCTCTGCTGGCTGCGTGACTTCTTGAAGATGGCCATGCCATTCGTGTTTCCTGTCTTGATTTGTCTTTGTCAAATGGCCAAGGGATGCCTTCCTTGACCTGTAAGGGTGCCAGAGCAATGGACTATAGTCACAAGGACAACATGATTTCTTCTGAAAGCACAAAATCTAGACCGCAGAAGTTTATTCACAGCGGAGCGTCTGTAACATCAATGGATGTAGTCTCCCGTTCCCTGATGTGAAATTTAGGAGTCATTAGAAATTCCAACTTCTCCAGGTGGTGTTTCGCCAGTGGGTCCCCCCTTCCTTGCATTTGTCAAGGGGTAAAACCATCGGGATAGCTAAAAACAAGGGAGTTTCTAAAAGTTCATGGAGCAATCTCATCATTTTTTTCATTCCATTTTTTTCCCCCACGAACATAGACACACCTCCTGGCAGAGGGGATGTGTGTGTATGTGTGTGTGTGTGTGTGTGTGTGTGTTGCCTACCTTGAAACACACTGCAATCTCGTTGCTCCTTTTGGCTTAAGGTGTCTGGATGTAAAGAGAGGACACTGGGGATAGGGAGATTCAGAACAAGCTCTCTGGGCACAGAAGAGAAATGAAATGTTAATTGCTCTTTTAGTTATCTGGCATCCAATCAGAGGATATTCCTGTTGCAGAGGTAACTGGGAAGAAGAGGTGAGCACACACCACACACACACACACACACACACACCATCCCCTTCTTGTCTATCCAACCTTTCTTTCGATTGGTAGGACTTCTGAGCTTTATGTTGTAGCCCCCATTGGTATGGCTGAAGCAGGCTCCTATTTACTCATTGTTATGAGAAATTTGGCTTTTCTGAGTAGATCAAATCATGCTGCCAAATGACACCCAATTTGTTACCCAACTAGAAAATTGTTTTTTATTTTTCCCCCAAAGACACTCAGAATAAATTGGTGAGTTGGGGGCTGAAGAATGAGAAAACGGGGGATGAGGAAAGATGAAAAGGGAATAAAATCAGAAATAAACGTCATAAAGGGAGTAAAACTGATCTAAATAATGCCAGTCTCTCTCTCTCTCTCACTCTCTCTCTCTCTCTCTCTCTCTCACCCTCACCCACGCACGCACACGCACGCACGCACGCATGCATCCATCCTCCTTGGTCTGATCTAAAGCCAGAGAGGACTGGAGACTCAGAAGCTAAGGCAAGAGCTGGTGGTGACAGGAGAGATGGACAATCCTCACATACAAATGAGGGCTTCGCCTCAGGGCTCACACAGTTGGATAGAGAACTGATGCTGAGGCAGAAATTCATTTCCCAAGAGAAAGGAGAGAAGTGTGCGGGGAGCCCTGGGTCACCCCAGAAGAGGGGATAATGAAATTAGAGCTAATGAAGGCTGGAAGAAACCAAGGCCAGATGGGGTGGTGAAACTGTTCTCTGGGAGGCATGTGATAGGCTAACATGGTCTCTCCCTCCAGGAGAAAACAGGTGTTGAAAGTTCACTGTCAACAAGCCCTTGGAAATGTGCAGGGTAGCGACCCTTCCTCTAGGAGCCCCAGTGCATGCTGGAAGGTCTGCAGGGGGTTGGGGACATTTTTGGATTTCCAGATGACAGGAATTAAAAACTCCACAGATGTCAGCGGATTATGGAGCTGGAGGCAAGACAGAGGAGTTCTCTGAGCCTTATCTCACGGATAAATAAGTATCATCCTACCCAGCTTTAAGTAAGGTACTTACAGCATACCTAATACAGGTGCATATAGTTGGTGGCAGCTTGTGTTTTCTTAACAGCATGTACTGCGGCTATGAGCTGACCACGAGAAAGGACCTAGCTCCCAGGAACCGCATGCGCAAAGGAGCAACTTTGCTGATTCTGTGCCATCCCCACAAGCAGTTGCAGGTCAAGTCTTGTGGTCCATCGGCTTTTCAATAGATGATTATTCAGACCCTCAAGCTGCTCCCCGCACTCCCCCTGCCCCACCCCTGCCAATTTATCTTAGTCTGGAAGCTTCACTGAAACCGGATCAGCAGTGATCAGAGCATCAGCCTAGCCTCCACTGGCACTGACAGGTGATGGCTGTGCAGGAGGTGCATTGGCCGGGAATCGAACCCAAGCCTCTGGCATGGGAGAGGAGAATTTTATCACTGCCCCACCAGCTCCTCCTCTTAGGGGGTTTATCCTTATCACAACTCCAGGAACAGCAATGCCGGTTGTCTGCTCTCTAGAACCTTGACGGGGAGCATGCCAAGTCAGAACAGATAAATGCACCTTCCATAGATCTTGCTGGCACTAGTAGGTGTTTCAATCCAGAGTGTATTACAGAAGATAAGGATTTTGTCAGAAGAAGCCAAGAATCTAAGCAAGGCAGAGAACACCGGGTATCGCTGTACAAATAAAAGAGGGCCTGTGCTTGGGCATGGATCCGTGTTGGCCTTAGAATGATGTGGATTTTGAGCCTGATGGAGGTGTCGATGGAGAGAGGCTTGCCTCTCAAAAGCACCGTGTTCAGAATTCCACTTTATTCATGGCAAGATGAGGCATTTTGCAGGCCATTGGCTAAGCAAATCTCGGGGCTATAATTTTGCCCATTCCTGGCGTAGATTATCTTGAACCTCCATAAATAAGAGATGGAAAGATATGTCGCTGAAGTATCTTCTGTGACTGCTCAAAATCTTTGAGAGATTTTTATTTGGGGGTGGGTATTTATTTCCTGTTCCTGCCAAGATGTTCTGGCAGCAAATGGGCTACTAAGGGCAAAGGTGCAAGGTCAGCAGTTCAACACAACCAGCCTCCCTGTGGAAGAAACATGAGCTGCGTCCTCCCATAAAACATTATAGTTTCAGAAACCCACAGCGCCAGTTCTACCCCACCCTCTAGGTCATGCTTGACTCCATAGCAGTGAAGTTCAGTAGATCCTAGACACTCCGTTTCTCCACACTCTGCCTACCAGAAATACTTTCACAGTATTTTTTGGATGAGCATGTAGGTATCACAAAGAAATCCCTTGAAAAGTGGGGAGACAACCACGTTTGATTTTTCAGGAGAGTTCCTACAGCCAGCTGTGAGGGCCATATTGCCACACAACGTCCACAATGATGCTCCAATAGAGGAGCACTCAGTTCGGAGATTACAGGGGCCTGATGTCCAAAGGATTATGCCTTGGGTGTTCAGCTAAAAGGACAGCAGTTCAAGACCGCCAGCATGCAGGGGGAGAAAGATGGAGCTTTCTACTTCGTATGTGGTTGTGGTCTTGGAAATTTACAGGAGCAGGTCTACCCTGCCGATAGGGCTGCTATGACTCAGCCTGGACTCAATGGCAGTGAGTTACGTTCGGTTCTGATGTAGCTGCTACCCAGTCCACATTGGGTTCTGGGTCTGGTTCACTACGTCGAGTGGATTCTGTCGTTAGCAGTGAGGAATCTTTCCCTTCACATATGCTATCTGTATGTTTTCTCATGTACTTGAAGCAAGAATCACAGAGAACTTTTAGTTAGTTGCGGAGACAAGAGCCCCGATGGCACAAAGGTTAAACTTGGCTGCTACTTGCAAGGTCGGCAGATGAACCCACCGATAGCTGCACAGGAGCTAAGACCCTTGGACGGCATTTTTTCTCTGTTTCATAGGGTTGCTATGAGTCAGAACCTATTCAACAACACACAACAATGATAACATTGTTGGGGCACTATTTATCACCCACATATCCACTGTTCTTTCTGTTGGTAACCCACCTGGCATTACTGGATAAGAAGGAGGGGTGGGAAGAGAGTACGCTGACTCCTGGTACAGATCCTGTGACTCAAACTGACACTTACCAATAGCAAAACAAGTCTACTGCCACCTAATTGATTCTGACTTATCGTAACCCTAATTTGGTTTTCTGAGACTCTGGATCATCATGGATGCAGATAGCCTAATCTTTATCAGATTGGCTGGTAACTCGTTTGCCAGCTAAGCAGTTAGCAGCACAATGCTTAACCCACAGCACTCCTGGCTTCCTTAAGCCTAGACTAGTCTGTGTAATTCCATTGACTGGCCATTATCTGTGCAGCTGGTATTTTCTTGGTGCATTGAGGTGTACGGAGGAGCAGATGAATAGATATGGCCAGTTAAGGGTCTATCTTTGCTATTGAAGAGGAGAAAGGACTAGACAGGAGAGTTGGAAACTGGTGTCTCTCTGCAAGTTCAGATTCGTCTGCTCTGTAAGCAAGAATTAGTTTCCTAAGTCACCGTAAGGCTAGACTAGTACTAGTTGTAGACTGAAATTTTGATGCTTGTTCCTTCCTAGGTCAAGACAATTCTTTTTTTCCCAACTCAATTGCCCACTGTATTATGGACCTTATTTCCTGCTGGGAACTTGTGGGGTGCGCCCAGGCCAAGCTGTCTACCTTTCATTCCTTCTCCGGGTCCAACCACAGTATCCAACCCCTTTCTTGTACTACCTATAATGAGAGAAGCTTCATAAGGACCACTTATCATTCAATTCCTGTTTGCCTTTGTAGTCTCTTCAGTTCTTTGAGGGAGCCATGTCTCTGTTTTTCTGGAATGTGTACATCAAAACTGCATCTGTCCTTGAGTTACTTCTGACTCGTGGTGGCCTTTGAGGACAAAGCAGAAGTGTCCCTGTGGGTTTCTGAGACTGTAACTCTTTACAGCAGTGGAAAGCCTCATCTTGCTGGCAAGGTTCAGCTGGTGGTCTTGAACCACTCATCTTGTGATTGGCAGCAACCACAGACACTACCAAGACTCCTGGACTGCAGACAGTCATGCTTAAAAAAGTCCAAAGAGGTGGAAATCATCCCAGCATCCACCAATAGACAGATAGATACATTTCAGTGCAGTGTATCCATTCAACAGAGACTTGGTGGTGTAATGGCTTAGATGTTGGACTGTGAATCTCCAGGTCTGTAGTTCAAAACCCCTAGCTGCTCCGTGGGAGAAAGCCGAGGCTTTCTACTGTCGTGAAGATTGTTAGTCTTGAAAACCCACGGGGGGGGGGGGGGGGAGTGGTTCTACCACATCCTATAGGTTCCATGTGCACCAGAATCGACTTAATATGCCTTATTTTTGGCTTATCTCCATAAAATGGAATACTTTTCAGCCTTAAAGAGAAATGAAGTTCTGGTGTAGGCTGCAGGAGAGCAGAACCTTGAAAACATTATGCTAAGTGAAGTAAATCGGATGCAAAGGAGTAACCGCTGTATAGATATGTATAATCATATGAGCCATCTAAAGCAGGCAAATGCAAAGACACAGAACACGCCTAAGGGCTTGCTGGGGTGAAAGGGAAGCTGGTGCTGAATGGTTACAGCTTCTGTTTGGAGTTACTTAAAAACTTGGACATTCATAGAGATGGTTATCCAGACTGGTGGATGTTACAAATGGCCCTGAAGAGCATACTGGAAACAAACAATTTTTTGCCTGTATTTCTCCACAATAAATTAAAAAAGCGAAACCCAAGCCCATCTCTGCCAGGGCACTGACTCAAGACGCTCCTATGTGTTGAGGAGAACCGGAGCCCCAGGGATCTCATTGACTGTCATCTGTACAGAAGCAGATCACCAGACCATTCTTCCAGTGTGCTCCTGGGGTTGCAGTGCCGGAATTGAGGCTAGTAAGCAGGCTTCCATCATTTACATATGTCACGCAGCAACCACTTACAACATCAAAGTTCAAGCAGTTGGCACCATGAGGCATGGTGAAATGTGAAACCACAACTGCAGAATGATCTAGTCTGGTTATTCTCACAGTTGGTTTTTGCTGCAGTTAAAGTTTTATGAAGAAATGTAGCATAGGAAGGGCATCTCCCTTTGCTTTTTCAACTTATTGGTGCTTCTTTTATTATCACAGAATGGAGCTAAACAATTATGGATATTCACCTCACCCCCTTGGGATCTGCTCCACAGTGCTCTCCACTTGGAAAGAGTTTCCTTGAATGCTTTTTGTCTTCTCTCCCAGATTTATATTTTCTCTACTTTGTGTTCTTTCTAAAGAGCTTGACCTATGTTAACATTGTTCAGATCTTACATTGTATATTAGCTTTACAGACTACAGATCAAACTACAGAATACAGATATCTTTTGGGTTTAAAAATTTTATTGGCAAATAATTTACACATTATATAATTCAATAAATCAATCATATCCAGGAAAATTGTACACTCACCCCCACATTAACAATTTTAGAATATCTTCCATCCCATGGTTCCTCCAAGACAAATTATGCAGTTACAGTCTATTCTAGAGCTCCCATCCCATCTTCACCAACCGCTCCAGAGAATCTCCTTTCCACCCTGCAGCTCTGTATTCCCCATGTACCTTGTATAAGTTATTCTCTTTATGCATCCACTACTCCTGTGCTTCACAGCTGGGAGACCCAACAGAAAACAATTTAAAAAATCACACTATGCTGATAGGGATGAAAACATCACAGTATACAGACAAAGGTACAAATAATGCATAAGAAGGAACAGACCTCAAAAACATTTTTTAAAAAAGGAAATTTCTGTCATGGAACCAGGAAGAGATACTTGCACCCAGAACATGTTCAGATCCTATCTCTGGGGTGGCCAGCTGGTCAAGTATCAAGGTTGATACTGCATAATCAAGATTACAATGGCCTCTGCCTGCCTGTCAGTAAGGCTGCTCAGGACTCTTGCCTATGACTAGAGCAGATCTACCAATGACTTGAATGTGAATTGAAGGAGGACATTCAGAGTAGTAGCAAGATGTGGAAAATGAGAAAGTTAAAAAGCAAGTAAAATTCTAACACCAAACCCCTATGACTTACAAATATATGCTATTATGTTTATGACATGTTATATCGTAGTTCTTCAACTCCCCCCCCCCTCCCAAATAACTCATCCTCCTCCTGGCAATGAAACAAGGGTGTACTGCAGTCCATAATCCAGTATGAAGTAGCTGCTTTTGCAATCTCCCCTGGATCATACCAGTGTGCCCCATACACTCATTTTGGGAACACTGTTATATGTATGAAGAGGAACTAAAAAGTTAGTGGAAGTTTTTCATTCCATTTTTTCCATAAGCTTCTTGAAGCCCACTTGTATATATCAATGTAAAAAAAAGATAGTCTATCTTAAAGGTAGCAAAATATTGCCACGGTCTTTTATTGCTCAAAAAGTATTTATTGGATACTTACCATGCGTTTTAGAGCTTTTCTGGTTCTGGGAATAAGTTGGAAGTGCTAGCTCCAAGGTCAGTGGTTCAAACCCTCCAGACATTCTCAGACTATCAGCTCCTGCAAAGATTTACACCATAATAATCCCTAGATAAGGTAGCTAGAAACTGGAAGTTTGAGTTGAGTTTATTAAGTAATTCAGCACCCAGTGTGGCAGTCATGTGCTTATGCTAATTTTATGATTGACATATAGGGGTGGAGTCTAGCTTGTTAATCTGGAGATAGCCATTGAGTGGCCAATGAGGCCTCTATGTGGGCATGACTTTCTCCTGAGACTTCTGGGAAATCTCGTGATATTTCCCTCATGAAGATGAGAAGCTATCTTCCCCAGTTGTTGGGAGTTAGTCTCAGAGGCAATGAGTCACTGAAGAGACAAGATGGCAGTGTCCTAGAAGCTGGAGGCCTGGCGGAGAGGCCACACGGCTTTGCCCTGATGGAGCCAGACCTCCGAAGCTCGAGCGGCCTGCTGTTGATGGACCCTGAGCCTTGGAAGCGAGGAGCCATGGGGAGACCCCTGCCAGTACCAAGATTCTGCACCCACTGACCTGTGACTTCGTGACCTGTGACTTTGTAGACTGATTTCGGGCATATGGGTTAATATTGGACTTATGACTTTGTACTGGACTGGATTGGGATGCCGTCTTAGTGTCACATTCCTTTTGTATATAAACCCTTTCCTTATATCTATATGCCTGTCTTTGAAATTTATTCCTCTAGTGTACCTGGACTAACACACCCAGCAATGTCTACATCATATAGCCCATGCAAAGTCTGCTGCTTGGTTATACCTTTCAAGGAACACCTGCAGAGATACTGCTTGCAATGCACCTAACTAATGTGGTACAGTGAATGCGATGGAAAGACCAAAGAAGCTTGCATGCAAGTTTAGAATAATATTGCAGATATCGGAAGAGTGGGATGATACTACTTAAGTAGGCAATCATACTGTTGATGAACGCAATAAAGTAAACTTGGGTCTTTTTTTCCCCCTTTAAGTTTATAAACTCAACAAAGTAATACTTGGAGTTCTTTACTTTTTTATTAACCATATTATCTTCCAACTCAACAAACCTGCAAACTCAGGGCCATTGAGCTGTTTCCAACTAAGATGGACTCTTTCAGACCAAGTGGTACTGTTTCTTTGGGTTTCTGAGACTTTGAAAACTTGGTGGGAATAGAAAGACTCATCTTTCCTCCCATGGAGTGACAGGTGAGTTTGAATAAAGCATCTTGGGCTTAGTCGCTCAGTGCTTAGCTCACCACATCACCAGTGCTCCTTTCAAGTCAATTAGAGTACATTTGGAGTCCTGTTCATAAGTGTTTAAACCATACATTCTGCATTCTGGATGTATGAAGGGTCTTTAAAAAATTCATTGAAAAATCCTAAGATCTTTCTGTCCTGTTTTCCTGTGCCCTTTCAACATCCTCTCTATTTTAATTTATGCAAAGGCAATCTACCTATGGATTATTCTGAATTCTTAGAACTTACCATTCCTCTAACAAGGCTCTTATTTTAGATACAATGAGTTCCCCATCACTGTGAATGCTGCATTGAGTTTTCCAGTGATGATGGTAGCAGTTGATCCCAAGTTTATGTTGTGGCTTAAACCAATGGTTTTAGGCTGGTTTGTCTGAAGAAACAAATCTAAAGACACTCATGTATATATAAGAAAAAACTTTATATCAAGAATTTATCATGCATCAATAAAACATCCCAGCCTAGTCCAACTCAAGTCCATAGTCTGAGACTACTAGTCTATGAGTCTCTCTTTAGACTCATGCAGACACATGTGATGATGCAAAAATGCAGGGTGATCACAGACTGGAGGGTGCAGAGTTTTGTGGCTCCAATGGTGGTGGCTGTATCACAACGGCTCATCAATAGGAAGGTGAAGGCAGAGAGAGAGAGAGAGAGAGAGAGAGAGAGAGAGAGAGAGAGAATGGGAGATTGAGAGTCATTTATCTCAGTCTCACCTCCAGCTGCCACCTGATTGACAGGCTTAATTCCACCCATATCCTCCATGGGTGCCATGCTGGCACAAAAAAGTGAATGGACACAACAACAGATCATTTTATTTTATAGTTCAGGAGGTCAGAAATCCACCATGGATCAGTAGGGTTGCTTTCGTCTGGGGGTTCTATAAAAGGAATGTTTCCTTGTCTTTTTCAGTGTCGAGAGGGCACCTGCATGCCTGTGTTGGTGACCCCTCCCACCATATGCATGGAACAACCTTCCAATCTCTGCTTCTGTCCTCACACATCCTTAGTTGCTCTCACACATCCCTTGGTGGGTCCTTGTGATGACATTGGGCCCCCCTAGCATGTCCACAGCAAACTTACCCTCTCAAGGTCTTTAATGGAATCATACCTGCAAAGTCTCATTTTCCAGGTAAGGTAATATATTCACAGTTTGGGTATTAATATAACAGTCATTGCAGGACTGTTATGTGGTCTACCACAAGTCCTGAATCCACTAGCAGTTTATTAACTCTGCATTTAGAACTTAGAAATAAAGCCACAGGAAGGAGACATGTCCTTTCAATGTCATTGAGATTTTTAAATGTCAGCAAGGTCACTCAAAATGATTTAATTATTTTACAGCATGTACTGGTGTTTGACTTTGCTATTCTATTAATTATGCATTCCAATTCTGTGCACTACATGATAACATGTAGACATTTCCCGGGAGAGATACAAATAACTTTTGCCTCCGCAGGAAAGGTAACCCACCAAGGTTATGGTAACCAGGCACTAGAACTCTAAAGGAGGTGCTCTGAGCTAGACATTCAGCTACTGTGACCTGCAAGGTTCCTTTTAAAGTATTGTGTGGGAATGAACAGTTAAAATCATTGCCTGACTGGTTGGTTTGCTTCCTGTTTGTGTTTTCTGTGATTTTATGCAGGGGTCCTTAAACTTTTTAAACGGGGGCCAGTTCAGTGTCCCTCAGACTGTTGGAGGCCCGGACTATAGTTTTGTTTTGTTTTTTAACTATGAATAAATTCACCACGGCAGGATAGCAGCGGTGGCAAAATCACCTGACTTTGGGGCTTAAGTATGAGCATGCCCAGTTTGGGATCTTCCTAGGTGTCTAATGGCTGCCTGATTTCTTTCCAAATTCCTTTATGGGGGGCCTTTGGAGGCATGGGAGGCATATCCCCCATCCCTAAGTCTAACTAGCTAATAGATGTACAATGTTGGGTAACCGATGGGGGCCTCTTCTACTCTCTTCCATAGGCTCACTGTGAGTCTGAAGAAGCTCAATGACAGAGTTCATTGTTTTCCTCTGTTTGTTTAGATATTATTATCACTTGGAAAGCAAAGTGTCTAAGATCATCTTTACCTGGGCTATATGTACCTACAGCAGTGCTATACTCTCAGAAAAACAGAATATAGATTGCTGCTTTGTTTTGAATGGTGAAGCCTAAATTGTTTTTGTTTTAGGACTCAGCCACTATTAATTTTCTGTGCTTCACCATTTTCCTAACTTATCTATGGAGTTGCACTAATGATGAATCACTGATGCGGAATGCCATACAATTTACATAATAATAGCTTACTTAATGGAGCTTGATGATCAGGGTAGAATCATGGTGATTCAATGGTGGGCAGGGGAGAGAACCCCCAGCAGATTGAGATTCTAGGCAGTTGGTCCCTGGAGGTGGCAGAGGAAAAGTCAAGAGAAGCTGACCTGCTTATTAACGGGTAGTGAAATCAGCTTGCAACAATGTGAGAAGGGCCACATTGGGCTCAAACCATAAACAGTTGAAACATAGCAAAAAAAACTTACTCGTGGTTTAAAACTGACAAAAGAGAAGTCACTACTGGCCATGGTCTTTTAAAAAGGAATTTGGAAAGGAATGGTGGAAATGGTCACACCTTTTCAGAATGTGTGTGTAACTATGTCTTGGGCTCCCAGTTTAAAATAAAAGGACAATGTGAATAACTGCAGACAGATATCAGAGAGGATTTGTGGAGTGGGGCCTGTGGGCACAAGTCGACCCCATCCACAAGGGAGACACAGATGAACATATTACTAAAACCACGGAAGAGAACAGCATGGACTGTCAAAGCATTGGGCTCAATGGCTTTATGTGCTCACAGTTGGGGGCTATTTGCCAGAGAACATTCTTAATGGAGAAGGAAAAAAACGACTGAGGCCTAGCACTGGCTCTGAGGAAGGCCATAAGGAAGGATGGCAGCCTCTCTGCTATCTTCGCTCTCCGTTTAATTAGGCAAGACACATAAAGAAGGAGATTAATGCAGCCATCATGAAGATGGGTGGCTCATGGACGGAACATTAAAGGAAATGGATCTGATTCAGTGCTAGGTCTATTGTCCCTGTTTGCGAATTGAACTTTGACCTTTTCTCACCTCCATCTTCCCTTCACTTCCTCTGAGTCCTTGTACATCTGATGTACATCGCAAAGCATCTATTTTCCTTACATAGCCATCCAGTGTAGCTTTTTAAGAATTTTGCAAGGAAAGTGAGAAAGGCACATGTGCATTTTCTAAGAATGTCACTGGGTATGGCTGACTGTACACTGAAGGCTGTCACTCATAAGCTGATCTTGGAACGCAATGGACAAAAGGGAACCTTCACAAGTCCATCGTTCAGCCTAACTCCGCAAGAATGATTTTCATTGCCTCCCTGTTAAAATAAAGCAAGAGTTTTAAAAAGTAAGCCCTGATTCTGGGAATGGGCAGGACATTCAGGGACTACCCACTGCCTTAGAGTCAATCCTGACCCATAGCAACCAGATAGGGTACAATAGAACTGCCCCTTTGGGTTTCACAGGGCCATAAATCTTTCTGGGGACAGGAAGCATTATCTTTCTCTCATGGAATGGCTGGTGGGTTTGAACTGATGACCCCCTCATAACCTTGGATGCCACCAGGGATCCTTTCACAGAACAAGCATGGTGGACATTTTTGCCAGAGGAATCAGAGACATAGAGATAGTTAAGGAACTCCTTTGAGATGATCATCTAGAAACTCCTTTGTGAGAGCTAAGAAACAATGAACAAGCACATTTATAACTCGGTGATAGAATTCTTGTCCTCCATGCAGGAACACCAGTGATACTGTGTGGTAAAGTGTTGGACTGCTAACTTTAAGGTGGGTGATTCAAAGCCACCAGCTGCGCCAAAGCCGGAATGTGAGGCTGTTTGCTCCTGTGAAGATTTGAGAAGCTTTGCAAACCTTATAGAGGGTCCATGGTTCACAGCAACAAACATGCTGCTGGAGAGATATCAGCAATCTCTTGAACAAAGATGGACTAAGAAGAAGGGCCTGGAGATTGACTAGTGAAATTTCACCTTGTGAAAACCTTATAGACCACAAGAGTATGAGCCCTAATAGATCATGGGGCCATAGGAACC
Organism: Nesogale talazaci; assembly: GCA_004026705.1. Classification (NCBI taxonomy): domain Eukaryota; kingdom Metazoa; phylum Chordata; class Mammalia; order Afrosoricida; family Tenrecidae; genus Nesogale; species Nesogale talazaci. Next base: position 61,053 of record PVJH01005387.1, on the reverse strand, counting down.
ACAGGATTGAGGGCAACATTGCCTCTCCAATGTACATGAGGTCACTGAGAGCCAGGGGCCAGCCCCAGGTTGATAGTTAACAATAAGGAGAGTTTTAATGAGACCATATTCTCAACCGATTTCCATTTGGCTGACTCAGTAGGGTCTAGGAGTCCCTGGAAGTGATCAAGGTCCCTCTTAGTTTTCGGGGTTTCCCTCATTGAGATGCTGTTCTGCACTTGCAGGATGCAGGGGTGGCTTTTCCTCACTGTGCATAGCCTCTTTTACCGGCATACACAAATGTCAATATTGGATTTCATGAGTGTGGCAGAGGTGAGATTAGTGACTGGCAGTCACAGAAAGGCTGTTCAATTGGCAAAAGTAAATTTCTTACAAGCGAATCCAAATGGTTTGTGGTAGAAAAGAAGCAGGGGCAAGAGGGAAAGAGGGGAGGGAACAAGCTTTGCCAAAGTTTGCCGTGATGTCTCATTAAATGGATTAGAAGACTTCTGCATGGACTTAGGCATTTTACCTGTCAAGTCCTGACTTCCCCAACAGAAAGTTTGAGGACAGAGGGAAGAAAGCATGGACTTGGCAGGCTGGCAGCATGCTTTCCGTAAAGCCCTAGTATACAAAACAAAGACAACCAAAATTACCGTCATCAAGGGGATGTCAACTCACAGCGACCCTGTAAGACAGGCTCAAATGGCCCCTGTAGGTTTCTGAGACTGTAACTCTTCAGGAGAGTAGGTCACTGACTACTTGGTTGGCAGCTGAAGGTTTAACTGTTTGTTGTGTTTACATCTTGAGAAGAGAGGCCTCCACCTCCCTAGAACCCGTCACTTACCCAGCACACTTCCATGACATTTCCCAAACTGGAAGCTTTTGCCAAATGGCTGAAGAAAGCAATTCGTCCATGGGGTGAAGTCTAAGGCACTGTCTGTCATGTAGGTGTTGGGCTGCCACACTGAAGGGCGGGTTCTTCATCTTCCAGCTGCTCCACAGAAGAAAGATATCTGCTCCCATATGATTTAAACCATCAGAAATCCTACTAAGCCCGACTGTGAGTTGGAATAGACAGTATGGTAGTGGGTCAAAACAAAGCCTACTGAAGTATGAGAGTGGTGATGATTTGGTAGTAAAATTCTCCCCTCCCCTCCAGGAGAATCAAGCTTGTGAATGGCTAACTTTGTAGATAAATATAGGCTAGGAAGGAAGGCCAGGCAAACTACCTTTAAATTTTAACCGGTGAACATCCTGTGTAGCACTTTGGTCTGGGCAACATGTTCTTCCACTCTTGCCCAGAGTCAGAGCTCACAAAACAGCAGCTAACAAAAAACTCCTCTCAAAGCCTGTGACTGCCCTTAGGTGACCCATGGGACTTGTGAAAGCAGAAGATAAACCACATCCAATATTGACATCATAATAGCCAGTGTAAAATCTTATTTTTCTACTATAGAAAAATAAGAATAAAAAATTTACAGAGGCATGATTTTATTCTAAAGAAGGTATATTTAAACTTTTTTCTACAATCGATGGATGACTATGGACAAATTCTTAATTTCATCCAAAAAATTCAAACTCACTGCCATTGAGTGGATCACGACTCTTAGCAGCCCTGTATGACAGAGTAGAACTGCCTCTCTGGTTTCCTATGATTCTTTAGTCATATCAGGATGTCTTTTTGTAAAAATCCAATCCAATTCCCTTTCAGGATTGGGAGTGTAGGGGTGGAGTCCAGCCTGTCAATCTGGAGACAGCCAATGAGACTTCTGTATGGGCATGGCTTTCTCCTGAGAATTCTGAGAAATCTGGTACTTTCTTTCCGGAGGCAGGAGACACTGTCTCTCTCAGCTCACTCCCTTGGAGAAATTCGACTGCCAAGACTGGCTCCCTGTGAGACATCCGTGAGGAGAAGTCACTTGAACCTACCCTGATGCAACCAGAAAACTGGACTTTGAGAAGCTATGTGGAGACTTCTGCCAGTACTGAGATGCTTACAACACTGCTGGATCCGAAGACTTTCTAACCACTGACTTGTGGTCATTCTGCATTTGGCATCATTGCATGGGTTTTGTGAATCTGAAGAGGTCTTATAGATTGGTATCGGATATATGGGCTAATATCAGACATTTGACCTTGGACCAGACTGGGTTGGTATGTTTTTCTCAATGTTCCGTTGCTCTTGTATGTAGACCTCTCCCTTATATACATATGTGTGTTTATGAATTTGTTTCTCTAGTTTACCTAGACTAACACAGTAGCTTCTAAGTTGATCTGCTGGGTTAGTTAAGTTGTAAGCAGAGATGTGAGCTTAGAAAGTTATGTGGCTGTGTGGGAGATTCCAAAGTGGTCACCTTAATTGATTTTCTTGAAGAGCACAGAAATGTCACAGAAGTCTTAAAATTTTTTTTAAAAAAACTGCCTTGTGTGGAAAAAAAGGCCAATGAAGGAGCAACAAGGAGATTTTGTCCCCATCACAACAACACATCTGCTGGTTCTTCAAGGATCGCAAGAGCGGACCTTCAAGAATTTCCCTGGGAACCTTACCCCACTCACCCTAAAATCTTTCCTCTTAAGACTTCTCTTTTATCCCCAAACTCAAAGAACATTCCATGTGAACATAATTCGAGCCCATCAAGGATGTCTCAAACTGCCATTCTGATGTGGCATAAATGAGAAAGCACAGATTCTGTATTGTAGAATTAGAGATGCAGACATGCTGCCTCCGAAAGTACAAAGTCAAACAAGCAAAGTCACTACCAACAGTCAATTCCGAACCATCACAATCCTATCAAACTGCCCCTTAGAGTTTCTGAGGCTGCAGAAAACTTCATCCTTCTCCTGACAAACTCACTGCCATTTTTGTCAATTTTGTGCATTGGTAGCACAGCAGGTAACAAGTTAGACTGCCAACTGCAAGGTCGGCAGTTTGAAACCACCAGTCACCACCATGAGAAAAAGATGAAGCTTTCTACTCCCATAAAGAGTCACCGTCTCAAACTACACAGGACAGTTCTACTCCATCCAAAAGGTCTCTAGGAGATGGTGCTACAGTCTTAATGGAGGATATGGTGAGAAAGAATAGTTCGGCATTTTAATGTTTTGCTCAATATAGATTTATGTGATTTTGTAGCAATAGTTAAATATAACTCATCTTACAGATATTGTTGTCCTGGTGCAACAGCAACCAAGAACTCAGTTGCTAGCTAAAGGCTGATTCTAGGAATCTAGCTAGTGGTTCTGAGAGAGACCTGGTTAACTGCTTCTACATAGGTAAAGCCAAGAGAACTGTGGGAGTAATTTGCTCAGTGACAATGGATTACTTTGAGTCAAAATCAACTTAGCAATGTTTAGTGATAACAGCCACACATGTTTCAGTCGTTCAAGTGGAAGAAGTCCAAAGGTCTGTGCAGTAGAAGATGGGTAGGTTGGCTCAGTATATTTTGGGATTTCTTTATTGAAATTCTGTCATCATTACCAAACCACCTGCACTAGCTGCCAGGGCAGTTACAATAGCAAATGTTTTGTGGCACTCACAACTTAGTAAGATGCAAGGTCATGTATGTTTAGCTGTAAAAAGTGACACCATTAAAACATGAAGGCCAAGATCCAGGACAAAGTGGCCAAATGGGCATCCCTCCTGACCAGTCGGCAAGCACCTAGAAGATGGACATTCTCTTTCTGATTACCACATTCAGAAAGAGTCAACTCTCTACTTTGTCCTTCAGTCTGCATTGTAGTGCCCTACAAAGGCATTTTGCTGCACTAAAGCCATTTGCCCCAATTTAAGCTTAGAAATGACTGGTTTTAGTAATAGCTGAACCTATTCAAAAATATTAATAAAGGTCTTGTTGCATAACTTGTTTTTTCTTACTCTGTTCCTTTACTCCACGAAGCAACAGCCGAATGGCAGTCAGCTATGCCTGGGAAAGAGGAGTCAGGAAAATTCTTTACCACTACAGTGTAACAAAGAACAGGGAAAATGTCCATCCACTGGCTTAAATATATATTTTTGTTTTATTTTTTTAAAAAGGACCTACAAAAACTGAGCCCTGGTGGTGCAGTGGTTGTGTGTGGGACTGCGGCCCATGGGGTTGATGGTTCAAATCCAGCAGCAGCTCTCCAGGAGCAAGGCTGGGCTTCCTACTCCCACCAAGGCACTGATGAAGAAAAAAATTAAAAAGACCTACAACCTGGGAAACTTTATAGATGACCTATGAGTCAAAACTGATTTGATAATGACCTTGGTTGTTTTTTGATTTCGGTTTTATTTCTTGTAGTCAACTAGTCACTGACCTGTCGTTTATCTGTTGAGAGCCCTGGTAATTCTTTCTTCACTGAGTTGTTCCAATTCTTCCTTCTTTCATAATGCCATTGCCATTACCCCAGACCCAGTCCCTTCAGAACTGTCGCAAGATGCTTTGGAATAGTGCTCCACTTCAATTCTTCCTGAACTAGCAAGCTTGTTTAGCGGTTTCCCATGAAAAGCATTCTGGAATTCTTGCTTCTTGCAGGGTGAATTTGCACATCCTGAGTCTGCTTTTCAGGGTCTTTCCCAAACTTTTCAGTGTTTTCCACAAAAATTACTTTTTGCTTCTAACTACACCACTTCCTCTGTTCCATTGGACTCCCTGCTTTTATGTCTGGGCACCACCTCGATAGAATATTTTACAGATTCATATTAAGAATTTGCCATGGAATCAAAAGATAATGCTGGACTAACTTTATTGATCATTTTGATCAAAGAGACATTCGAAGAATCCTGATCAATAGGAGTAAAGTGAAAACTGTAATTTCACATTTTCGTGGATACCAAACTTCCAGATCCATGGAGGGTAGGAAAGCCCCTGAACCCCCTTTTGCCTTGAAATACTCTTTAAACCTGAAACCAAAACTAACCCCTAAAAACAACTTAAGCCAAACAATATCTTAACTTATGTAGCAAAAAAAAAAAAAAAGTTTACCTGGAGCACTGTGTTCTTTTAAGAACTATCTACATGGGATTAATTTGATAATGGTAACTGGAATGATTGCACAGGAATCTTAGGTGTCAGTGAATTTATGTTAATGAGAAAGGAACATAGAAATATGTATGACAAAATAATTAGTTTTATAGAGTAAAAATAGAGTTTTAAATCCTCTTCTTTCAAGAATTTGAGGCTTCAAAGGTGAATTCAAAAATGTCTATGCTAGGAACTTACACTATCTTCTCTCATAAGGTCAGGTAATAAGCTATTAGGCCCATATATAGGATACAACATGAGGTCTTCATCAAAAGGCCTTTGAGGACTAAGGTGTGCCTGACCCAAGCCATGGTGTTTGAAGTCACCTCATATGCATGTGAAAGTTAGATGCTGAATATGGAAGACTGAAGAACTGATGTATTTGAACTGGGGTGCGGACAGAGAATATACAGAGTACCATGGACTGGTGAAAGAACACACAAATCTGTCTTGGAAGAAAAAATACAACCAGAAAGCCCTTTAGAGGCAAGGACGGTGAGACTTTGTCTTGCATAGTTTAGAGAGGTTGCTAGGAGAGACTGGTCCCTGGAAGGACATCAGACCTGGTAGAGGAGCAGTGAAAAAGAGGAAAGCCCCCCAATAAGATGGATCAGCACAGTAGCTGTAATGATGGACTCAGATCCTAGAACATTTGTAAAGATGGCACAAGACCAGGTGGTATGTCCGGTTGTACACAGAGTTGCTTTGTGTCAGATCTGCCTTGCTGACCCCTAAGGTGTCTTTCTCTTTGTCATTATAAACCTATTGAGGTGGCCGGTACTGCAACCTACGGAGTTCTAAGCCATTTCACTATCTAATAATTTTCACTCTTGTTGTATGTATGCCATCGAGTCAATTCCTACTAAAAGAGACCCTCTACAACAGTAAAACTGCCCCCACTGGATTTCACAGAATCTGTGATGTTTATGAGAACAGGTTGCCAAATTTTTCCATGGTTGAGCAAGACTTAGTGGATTCCAACCACCCAACTTTTGATTTGCAGCTCAGCTCCTACCTACTGCTGCACCAGGGCTCTTCAATTATCACTAAGGCAAATGAAAAAGCTTGAGACTTTATAATTCTCCCCTTTGCTATTTTGTTTTCTTTAAAAGTTTCCAAAGCATCTAGCTGGCAGCTTGTGGCTTGTGAACAGCCAATTTGCTATATGTGATGATCTCATTTGAGGAAGGTTAAGAACTAAAGTTGGATAGACTGTCTATTAACATGACAGATTCTCGTATGTCAAAAATTATTTACACAATTCAAAATATTTTACCTCGTTTAGCCACTGACTGTTTATAGATAGGTACAAGTTCTGAGAAAGCCATCTAAGGAGTTAACAGATGTGTGGTATTGATTATGACCTGGGGACTTTTATGAGTACTTTAATACTTTTGACAGCTCTTGGAAGTAAACTCCTTTAGTTCCGTCACCTCACAGATGAGGAAACTAGGGCACTGAAAGGCAAGTGGGAAACCATGGGTTCCCTAAGCTTGGAAGTATGGAGCTGGGTTTGTGTGCCTTCAGAGTCTGCACCCTTCAACTCTATGCAGCCCCTTCCCCTCAAAGGGCAGAAGAGTTCTGAACGGTGAAAGTAGGATATGCCTCATTTCAGCCTCACCTTATGGTATCTCGCAATCATGAAAATTAGCTTGCCATAAAAGTAGTGAGAAGAAAAACAAAACAAAACAAAACAAAACAAAAAAAGAGTAGTGATAAGGGCATAATAAGAGTGAGTTAGCAATGGAGTAAAGATACTTGGACATACACATCTTATTGTGATTTATGAGATTTTGTACTTTTTATTTATTACAATATGTGTAAATACAACAGAAGATTATAAAAGGACGCCAGAGTTAAGTGTTATTGTTGTTGCCAAACAAGAAACGTTTCCAATTGTCCACATATCCATAAGCTGGATGAATCACCCTAACTCAGTTTCATGAAAACTAAGTAATGAAGTTAGTGTGTTTTTCAAACAGTGGCTCAGTCTTGTGCTACAGAGGAGAATCTGAGTAGCTTTCCCAAGATGAGAGGGATACAGATTAATATTCTAAACCTGGATGATAAAATCCATTGAAGATAGCAACTGTGATAGATAGATATACTTCTCATTCTATATTCCTACTGATTTCAATATAAAGAATTTTAACAATATGGGGAGAAGTACAGGAGCATAGGAGTCATGGAAGGGGGATATCAATGTAACACAAGCCATTGAATGTTGGTTAGATTTAGTGAGAATGGAGTCAAGACAGACACCCAAATTGCTATTCTTGAAAAATAAGTGCAGTGACATGGGTTGTAAGGAGAAGAAATAACTATAATATTCCTCTTAATTCTTCTTGACTCTGATGGGTAAGGTCAGGAGATAAAAGAGTCAAAAGATAGAGTTGGATCACTGCAGCTGTAATACATTGGCATCAGTAGTTTGAAGTATCAGAGATTACGCACCTCTTTTCAGAAGAAGCCCGACTTCCCTAAGCAGAAATTCAATGCCTACAATGTCTAAAAGATGGTAATGATGTGGGTGTTCCCACCAGTGTTGGGTGTTTTAGCATCGGTAAACATAGGTAGATCATACTGTGAATATGGAAATGGAGTATGGAATTGTCACCAGTGATGTTAGATTCCCTCGAAGAGAAATAATTTACAAATACCAAGCATATTTGAAAAATAACCAAGGAGAACTTGAAGATGTGGAAAATATAATTTTCACAATTAAACAACAAATATGTAGATTTAACCACAGATTATAGTGGGAGAAAAATCAGTGTGTTAGGAAACAAAAATTTTAAGGGCTTCTACACAGAAAATTAAGCAAATAGAGAGTATGAAGAGGCTGTAAGATAGATGAGACTGAAATGATAAGGTTTTTTTTGTGTTTGCTTTTTTTTTTTTTCTAATAAAGTTCCAGAAGAGGACAACAGGACAGATACTTCTGGGAAGGTGGTGCAAGATAGGGGTAACTGCATTTGGTTGCTCCATGGAAATTGCAGGGTTTAGGGATTGGTAGGCTGAGTGGGGGTGTCCAGGACATGCAATCAGACTTAGCAGCACCTCAGAGATCTTTTCCATCCCGTGGGCTGACCTTCCTCATGGCATTGATATGCCTTGTAACCCCATACACACTGCAGAGCTGTTGTGGCCTGGTGCCCAGGTTATTACAGCCTGTACCACCTGAACCATGCACTCAACCACACCACCCATTTGTTCCGGCACCACAGACATCCTGGCAGTTCACACCCTTCTTGTGCAATCAGTCTGTCTAGCATTACCCTTGCTGCCTGTTCCACCCATGCTGCCTGAGAAGGCCACCTAGCTATCTAGGGAGACAGTAAACCCCAATGATGAGATGCAACTTGATGCTTCAGCACATTGGGCTCCAGGTAGTCCTTAGAACCATTCTTACTAGCCTCTCAAAGAGAAAACACAGGGCTTCTGGACTCCTGGAATAATAGGACTGAGATACACCAAAATTGCACACAGGCAACACCCCATCTTAAAAGCCACAACAAGAAAGCAAGAGAAACAGAATCCAATGTCTGAGGAGGACCTGAACCTAGCAGTGTACATAGAAGAAGCAGACTTTGAACCACTACAGAAAGGAAATCCTCAGAATTCTACTTAGCATCACAAAAGATAGGAGGTAATCAATACAGAAAAGGCATGACATAAGAGAAAGGATAGAGTCCAAATACCAAAGGAAAATACAAGAGTTAAGTAACAATGCAACAGAATCAAAGAATACATTAAGAGATCTCACAGACCGGAAGAAGGAGAGAACCATGTCAGTGACCTCAAAGATAGTGAAGCAGAATTTAACAAATGGGAAAGGTAATCAAACAAGACAATCAAATATGAAGAAAACCTGAGAAACACAAGTGATGCTATGAAGAGGGTCAGTATTAAAAAAATTGGGATACCACAATAACACGTAATGAAGAAATCAGCCAAAATATTGAGGGAAATCCTGGAAGTAAACATCCCCAATTTAAAGAAGGAGAATCAGACAATCATCCAGGAAGCAGAGAGGACACCAATTAAACTGAACCCCAAGAAGAATATACCAAGGCATATAGTAGTCAAATTATCCACTTAGAGGTAAAGGAGAAAATCATTGGAGCAGCTAGAGAAAAAAATGCTGTCACCTACAAGATAACCAGATAAGAATATGCACAGACTTATCAGCAAAAACCATGAAGAAGAGGAGAGAGTGGATTAGCAAGTTCCAAAATTCGAAGGGGAATAACAGTAACCTAAAAATCCTCTATGCTGTCAAACTGTCCATCAAAATAGATGGAGCGGTAAAAGTATTCTCAGATAAAGAAAAAATTGGAGTATATATTTTTTTAAAAAGTACTACAAAAAATTCCAGCTCACTTTGGACAGAAGAACAACATTCACAGAACACAAACATAAGACCTCCACATAGTGTAACACTATCCAGAAGTAAGCACAGCGAAAGCAGCACCGAAGACATCATTGAACCAATGGTGAACAGAAGACAAGAATGAATACCCCCAAAATATACAACACACTGCCAAAGTGGGAGGTAGAATAATACCAACACCAAAGGTACAAGATGACCGCAAAGAATCTACAGATGGACATAATAACTCTAAATATCAATGATCTGGATTCACCCATTAAAAGACAAACACGAGCAGACTGGATTAGGAAACAAAACCATCAATCTGTTGTCTGCAAGAGATATATTTCAAGCTCACAGATAAAAAGAGGTTGAGGCTAGCAAAAATGTCAATTTTTAGGAAAACAGGAATTACAATCATGATTTCTGACAAAGTCAATCTTAAGGTGCAGGACATAACAAGATATTAGGATGGTCACTATATAATGCTTAATTATATAAGAGATCAGTAGATATAATAAAAGTCAGCAGACATAATAAATACATACATACCTAATGGGAGACCTGTGAAATTTGTCAATTAAACCTTCCAAAGGTAAAAAAAGAAATCACAGGACCAACAATCATAGTAGGAGACTTCAATACACCACTGTCTGAGAAAGATCAGTGGGAAAGAAACTCAACAAAGAGGTACAGAAATAAATCCTACAATTAGGCAACTTGATCTGGTACACATATTCAGAACTCTCAACCCAACTGCAATAAAATTCACATTTTTTAAGAGCACACGGCACATATTGGAAAATAGACCACTTGCTGGGATGCAGGTCAAGCTTGAGTAAATTCAAACACATACAGGTCATTCGGATTGTATATGACCACTATGCCATAAAGCTAGAAATCAACAAAACAAAAGTTAAAAAAAAATAAGGACAAATATTGGAAGAATGAATAACTTTCTTCTTCAAAAGAAGTAAGTACTGGCATAAATTAAGATGAGATTACCAATTACAAAAGACTGAGTAAACAGTATTATGAAGGTCTGTACTCCACTGAGTACAACTCTTGGAAAAACAAACCTTCCTCAGATTATCTCATATAGTTGTCAAGAACCTGAAGAGAACAAGAGAAGTAATAGATAAGGTTATCAAAGAACTACCAACTAAAAATAATCCAAGCCCAGATGGCTTCACAGGAGAATTCTACTAACCATTCAGGGAAGAACTGACACCAATTCTACACAAGCTCTTCCAGAACAAAGAAAAGATTGGTAATCTCCCAAACCTGCTAGTTTAACATGGTAGTATAACACTGATACCAAAGCCAGACAAGGATCCCACAATAATAGAAAACTACAGCCCTTTATCTCTAATCAAAGTTGATGCAAAAAATCTTTAACAAAACTTTGGCAATAGAATATAAAATTTATAAAATGAATAATTCCTTATGACCATATGAGATTCATACCACAGATGCAGGGATGATGGTTCAACACTCAAAGGATCATCAATATTATTCGTCATATTGACAAGAAAAAGGGAAAGAACCAGATGATAATATCAATAGATGCAGACAGTGCACTTGACAAAATTCAGCATCCTTTCCAAATTAAGACACTCAAGAATATAGGATGGAAAGGAAATTGCCTCCACGTAATGTATTCTATGTATGAAAACCTAACAGCCAGCATTGAAATCAACAGAGAAAAGATGAAAACATCCCCACTGAAAGGGAGGACCAGACCAGGATGCCCATTGTCCCCACTTCTATTCAAAATCATCCTGGAGGTCCTGGCTAGTAACATAATGCAATGAAAAGATGTCAAAGATGTTCATCTAGGGAAGGAAGAGGTGAAATTATCATTATTTGCAGATGATATGATTTTGCATATTGAGAGCCTCAACTGCTGCATAATAGGAGAGCTGGAAGCAATAGTGGAATATGGCAGAGTGGCAAGATACAAGATCAAAAACGGAAGTCAATTGGATTGCTATATACAACTGATGGAATTATAGAAAAAGAGATTAAAAAGGCAGTATCCTTCACAATAGCCAAGCATAAATTGAGAAATCTAGGGATATACCTAATCAAAACCTCCCAAAAAATGTCTAAAAGGAAAGTTCCGAGACTTTATTATAAGAAACCAAAAGGGTCCTTCACAAATAGAAGATTATCCTATGCCCAAGGATTGGAAGATTCAATATTATAAAAATGTCAATCCTATATAAGGTACTATATAAGTTCAATGCAATCCTGATACAAATACCAGCATCTTTTTTTTTTCAAAGAAATGGAAAAACTGACCACCAACTTCACATGAACAGGGAAGAAGCCCAGAATTGGTAAAGCACTACTCAAGAAAAATAAAGTGAGCAGACTTGCAGTACCTGACTTCAAATCTACCATACAGCCACAGTTGTCAAAACAGCATGACACTGGTTTAAGGAAAGATATATGGACCAATGGATAGGAACAGAAAATCCAGAAATAAAATCAGCAGCATACAGACAACTGTTCTTTGATAAGAACCCAACAAATAACAAATGGAAAGCAGATGCCCTGTTTAACAAATGGTTTTGGAAAAACTGGGTACCTACGGGCAGAAGAATGAAGCAAGACCCTTACCTCACTCCATACTCAAAAACAAATTCAAGGTAGATCACAAACCTCAAGGTAAACCCCCAAGTTAGCAGAATCAGTAATAGAAAATTGGAAAGAAGCTAAGAACCTTAGCGCAGGGAATGCATAGTTTATCAGATATATAAATGATACATACTCAGAGGAATGTAAAATAGATGAGTGATACATACTAATGAAGAAACTCTTACTGTATTTTTCAGATCATAAGGCACACCTGACCATAAGACACACCCAGTTTTTAGAGCAGGAAAACAAGCAAAAAATAGTCTGAGTAAAGAAGTACTAGTATACTAAAATATTTATCAAAATAAAGCTGAATATGGTAATATTTAACAGTGTAAACTCAACAGCGGTATAAGAAAACATCATCACTTTCATTAACAAATGAGGGAAGGTGTGGGCTGTGCTGATCATGTGACCTGACTGACATTGAGACCGCAGGAAGCGGGAATTCCCCTGAATACACAGCAATCCAGAGCACAAAAACAGTAAGCGGGTGCATGGCATCATAAACAAATGTTGGGTTACCACACTTTTGGACCATGATATACCCTCAATTTTCCCCACTTTTGGAGGGAGAAAGTGCATTTTATGGTTCAAAAAAACCCATATGTACATCAAAAGACTTCATCAAGAGTAATAATAGAGTCCACACACTGGGGAAGATACTTAGCGATGACATATCAGACGAAGGACTTATTACCAACATCTACATAATTCTGCAAGCTTGCAATAAGAAAAAAAGAAATTACCCATTGAGGAGGTGGGCAAAGGATCTGAACAGAAGTTCACAGGGGCAGAAATCTAAATGGCCAATAAACAGATGAGAAAATATTCCCGATCATTAGCCATAAGAGAAATGGAAATTAAAAGAAATATGTGATACCACATAACACCCACCAACATAGCCCAATTCAAAAAATCAGGAAGCAACAAATATTGCAGAGGGTGTGGTGAGATAGGAACTCTCATTCATTGCTGGTGGTCTTGTAGCTATGTACAGAAACTGTGGAAAGCCATTTGGCAATATCTAAAACAGATGGAGATCGAGTTACCTTACAACCCAGTAATCCTTCTACTGGGCATATGTATACCCAGAAGAAATAAGAAACACGCAACAACTAGACAATGTTCATCACTGTGCAGTTCACAATAGCAAAGAATTGGGAACAGCCTACATTCCCATCAGTAGATGAATGGATTAAAAAACTCTGGGACATACACACAATGGAGTACCATGCATCCCTGAAAAACAGCGATGAAAAGATGAAGCACCTCAAATCATGGAAAGAGTTGGAGGATAATATGCTGAGTGAAGTGAACCAAGCACAAAAGAACAAGTACTACATGAATGCTTTGAGGTAAGTTCAAACAGCAGCATGAGCATTGGGGAAGATGCTCATATCGCCCAGTTCCGGGGCTGAGGGCCAAGTACGCTGCATGACGCAGAGCAAACCAAAGAATGCATACATCATCCAAAGAAGAAAAGAAAAGAGCAAATAGCATGCAGAAAGCACCTGTGCTTAAAGACACCCCCTGACCCCCCATACGCCTTTACAGTCCACGGAGGGATGGGGGAAGGAAAATGAAGGGGAAATGGGGAACGTTTTGCTAACCACCCAAGAGGAGGGTGTTGTTTATGTCTCCACAGGAAAGGGAGAGAGAAAATAGACCTAATTCGGGTGTGCCAATCCTTTCTGACTTGGAGCAGCTTGGAACAGAGAGAACTGTAGGGCCAGCCTCAGTCATGATGTCCCCTCCCCAAATGACTGCACTACAGAGGATAGCACTGAAAACACAGTTGTGGGAGAGAAATGGAAGCAAAGCCATGAAATCCCTGAGGAATTCCAATTGTAGACTTCTGACTCAGGGGGCAGCACTTGGCACCGCATCGAAACTGGTTGCGGGTTATTCATAAAGGGGCCACGCTGAAAGTCTAAAGGTGTAAGCGGGGTTGAGGGGAGGGGCACTAGACCACTCCATCCCTGATTGTAGGAAGAGCAATGGGGTCATGAATGCTGAGGACTAAATGGGCATACGTTCTGTTAGGTAAGTGGGTCCGAGGACATGGAACCCTGAAACAAACTGGACTGATAGTTTATAACATGAGTTTCTCTATATTTAGCCGAGGAATACTCATCTACTTTGAGTCAAGAAAACATACTTGGAAATATTTTTATGTTCTTTTTCTCCTTTTGGTGTTTATCTATATAATTTAGACAGGATAAGAAATCCCAAGGAGACAGCAACAGGAGCGATGATTCCAAGGGTGAGGGTGGGGTGGGCGAGCGAGGGAGGAGGCATTGCAGGGGAGGAAGTAGAGGGAGATGAATGGTAAGCCAATAGCAAAAGGCACAGGGGAATAGCAATGGCTCTAAAATTGATCATGAAAAGGGTGTAGCAGTCCTAGGCATGCATAATCAATGTATCTGGGAGGAATTACGGAGAGATGAACAAAGGGTGAACATGATGGTTGGGGAGGAGGAAAGAAAAATGAAAAAGAGGAAAAAGGAAGAAAGTAAATATTATATATTTAGGTATAAATATATATATGCAAATATATAAAGATAGATATATTTGTATATGTGTATGTATAAATATGTATATATAAGTATGAGACACCTTCCTGACATGGCCACTGAAGACAAAATATGCATAAGCAAATGTGATGAAGAAAGCTGATGGTGCTGGCTATTAAAAGATATAATATATAGGGTCTTAAAGGTTTGACGTTAAGCAAGCAGCCTTCTAGCAGGAAAGCAAAAGAGTCAGCATAGAAGCACACCAGCCTGTGTGTTCATGAGTTGTCAAAGAGAATATGTATCAGATATTCAAAACAAACAATAAAATTGACATAAAGGAGCATGGACAAAGTGGACACCCACCTATAAGATAAATGGGAAATCTATCACAGACGGATGAACGGATGTTATATCCAGGATGTGGTATAGCACTGATGAAATACGTAATTCCCGTATTGTGCTTTAACATTTCCTCCCCTTACCATTATGTTCATTGCTTTATGTTTGATGCATGAGACTCAAGATAGATAACCTTTCAGAAACAGTAATAAGAGCAAGGATTCCCTGAGGGTACCAGAAGAAAGTGGAAGGGCGAACTGATAGTAATAATGTCTGCATAACCCCCCACAAGGGGAAAAGATAATACAATTGTAGGTGAATGGATATGTTGGATAGTGTAAAATACAGAAATATATATATATATATATATATATATATATATATATATATATATATATATTCCTGGTGGAGGGGAGGGAAGGGGAAAGTGGAGCTGATATCAAAGAATTCAAAAATAAAGAAAATGTTTTGAAACTGATGATGGCAGCAATTATACAATTATTCTTGATTTAATTAAATTAAGGATTGTCATAATATCTTTAAGAGCATCCAATAAAACGATTTAAGAAAGAGAGAAGACAACAGGACAAAGACAATATTTAAAAATACAAAAGGCTGAGACGTTTCTAGAATTAAAGATGATCCAAACCATTCAATTCAGAAAGCACAGGAAATCACAACTAGGAAAATACAGATGAAAACGCAAATTCATTGTTGCCAAACGATAGAGCACTAGAGAAAAGGCTCTCCGACATAGCTAGTAAGAAAAGACAAAGCATCCATAATTGGACTACAAACGTTTTCTCAGTAGAAAAGGGGTGAGCCAGAAGACAGTCAAAAGATATTTGCATACTGCCGAGAGAATATTATTCTTGCACTAGAATTATGTCTCTTTTAGAAAGATCATTTAAGAATGAACAGGGAAACACAGAGGCATTTTCCAACCAAGAACACAGAGTTAATTACCAGCGGGGCCTCATTAAGGACACTTGTAAGCAAGGCCCTACAGCAAGGAGCCCTAATGGCACCTTGGTCATGTGCTGGCATGTTGCCGGAAAAGTTCTTAGTTTGACCCCACGCAGAGACTCCTTGGGAGAAAAGACCTGCTGATGTGCTCCAGGACACATCCACAGTGTACTCACCCATAGCACAGCTCTACTCTGCATACAGGATGACTGGGAGTCTGAACAGACTCGGCAGCACACAACACACAAATAGCAGTTATTAGGAAGACAACCCAGTGGCATTTGTTCTGTTAGAAGCATTCCAAACTATGACCAAACTCACCGGCAATGAATCCTCACAGGAGTGAGATCTTTCTCCGGTGGAGCAGCTGGTGGTTTTGAACCGCTTAAAAAAATCATTTGACCTATGTCAATGTTAAGGGAATTGATTCACCAGTACACTAGAACAAGTACTAACTATACTTGATTATATCCAACAGTAATGAATATTACAATTTGGGAAGTTAAGAAAACAAGGTGGAGTTTAAACACCTGTAAGAGAGGAAGTGGAGAGAGAGATAAAAGCTTTGTGAAGTGCTAATAGCATTCAGAAAGTGATTAAGGATACTGATTAATTTTATATTTTATAAGTGTGCATGCGAAATGACTAATGCTGACCATGGAAAGAATAAGAATGAGTGTGTAACTTCCAAGCTAGCAGGAAGATGCAGGGAGAAGCAGTCAATTGAAAGCAAAAGAAGGTGTGGTAGAAATAAAAATGAGTTTATCACGTGCAATATGACTCAGCAATGAAAAAATGAGTATGACTCTCAAAAGTTTTATTTTGAGGACTTTTAAAAGCCAGGTGCAAAGAGTGAAATGAGAAAGGATACCAATAATATGAAGTTGGAAAATATGTAATCCAGTCTACAGGATAGATATCCACATGTCCATCTCTGTGAGAGGATGTGAAAAATATGAGTCTTTCTGCTCCCCCAAATATTTAGTCTCAAAAAGCCTGTAGGGCAGTGCTAGATGACCATCGGTTGTTGTTGGCAGTGAGGGGAGGGACATGGATTGGGAAGGGTATAATGAACAGTTTTAGAGTGACAAACTATATCTTGATTTTATGTTGATTATTGAGGTGTATACATTTATCAGGAGCCCTGGTGGCAGAGTGGTTACATATGAGTTTTTAACTGACAAGGCAAGGAGTTCAAAAACACCAGCTGCTCCAAGAGAGGAAGATGGGGATTTTTACTACAGCAAAGAGATAGTACAGGGTCACTATGAGCAGGTATTGAATCGAGGGCAGTGAGTTTTCCTTTGCTTTGGTATACACTTGTCAAATGGCATAGAGTTATGCACTGTGCATTTTCCGTTATTTAATTGTACCTCAATATTTTTGTGTGTCTAACTAGAAACTAGATAGTTTTAAAAGAGAGGTTGCTTAGTTGGACAAAAATCAAGATCTGCTTTATTGGCAAAGACAAACCTAAAACATAAAGACACAAAAGATTGAACAGGAAAAGCTACATCAGACAAGTATTAAAATGATTACTTTTAAAGTTTACATACCTAAAATAATATGCCTAAAAGTCCTGATAGGAAAAGAGATGATTCAGTACATAATGATAAAAGTGAAATTTCTGAGAAATGTTGAAAAGTTCTATGTTTGAACATGAACAATATTAAGACCTCAAAAATTCTCATAATTCTATCAGATTTCACCTGGAGTGGGATATAAAAAGATTTTTCTCCAGTTTTTTCTTCCCTAAATATATAACTAGCCAAAGAGGCTGTTGTGCTAGCACAAGGTGGAATGCCAGACACTTAGAGATATTCTCCCTGAAGGCATTCAGCCATCCAGAGCAATCACACTTAGTCCACTGCAGGTGGGGCTTCCTCCTTTCTGATAAAGAGAGTAGATTCTTTCAAGGATGACCAAGGTTAAGCTGCCATATTGAGTCTCAGTCTGTCTATCTTGTCACATGTGTACCCTTAATCCCTCCCCTTCTTAGGACACATACACCCCTAGCTCATCCCCTTCCTGTGATGTGTATGCCAATTGTGTAGCCCTTTCCTGTGACGTGTGTGGTTACCTGTAACCACACACTTAAGTATATATTGGCCATGGCCTGAAATAAACAGCAGAGATTCTCCTGCCCTCTCTGCCCATGCTGTGCACAGAATTGATTGGTGAAATTGTGGCTGTTCAGGAGGTGAGCTTGCTACCATGAAATGTGTCTGACTCCATTGTTTTGTCCTCTCTTCTATCTCTCTAATTTTGTATCATCTTACTATAATATATAGATATATAAATCTTAACTGTACAATTGTGCCTATCAGACCCGTGATATAGTTGTGAGGGGCTGGTTACCACCACATGAAGAGAAATTTTATATTTCAAAACTATATTGAAAGATTTCATATATTAATTGGGATAAAGAGTATTTTAACAGCACAATTTAAAATATTGAGTAAATAGTTATAGAATATTCCAATAGAAATGATACATTCTTCTGGCACATGCATTTGTGATAATATCATATGATAATATCATATCACTTCATACACCAAAAGTCATTTAAAATGGATCAAGAATCTAAATGTTAAATATAAAGCAATACATGTCTTGAAAGAAAAGATAGGAACAAATGTTGCAACCTAGTTTACTTTAACAGTAGTTTATCAAATACAACATATTTTCCGAAACAGAAAACAACCCATGAGGTTCAAAAGATAGGGGACTGTTTTGTGTATCCTGGTCTCACAGGATTTCCTCTTTTCTTGGGGCGTGTTGCCATTTTTCAATGGTTTGTCTTAGTTCCTGCTCTGACAGGCTCTCATTTCATACAGGTTCCAGTTTGCACTGCTGATAACTATGATCTTATAAAAGTCAAACTCTTGGGTTCATCAAAAACTTCATCAAAAGAGTGCAGAGACAACTTACAGATGGGGAAAACAAACAAACAAACAACAAAATCAAAAACCTTTGGGAATAATATAACTGATAGTCATCTCATATCTAAAATATTTCTGCCTCTTGTATGTCAGTTGTACTGTGGTGGCCTACCTGGTATCACAATGCTAGAAGTTATGCCACCAGTATTTCAAAGATCAGCAGGGCCACCGTTTTGGACAAGTTTCAGCAGACCTTAAAGACAAGAACAGACTACAAAAAGAAAAAAGAAATAGGCCGCCCACTGCTGAGGGACTCGACATTGAAACTTAAAAATTAACAGCAGAACACCTTTTAATATAGTAGCCAAAGATAAACCTTCCAGGTTAGAAGATACACAAAATGCAACTCAATGTACAGTTAGTGAAGCAGAAGATGGAACAGAGTTTTCAGGATCTTCCTTTACTGCTGAGGCACAACCCAAAAGGAAAATAAAAAAAACCTGCAAATATCCATTAGCCATTAGATTATGGAATGTGCATATAAATCTACAAGAATTAAAAGTCCTCCCACCAGAAGAATTTACTTCAGAGGACAACACTGAAGCTACAACTAAGGGAGAGAGGCGTGTCTGATCAGAGCACATGGCAGCAAATGAAGGGGGAGGAAAAGAGAGTGGAGCACATCCTGGCTCACCAAACCTTGAGGATGATGTCCCCACCCAGAACAGCCAATGCACACAGAGGACCCTATGGCCGCCCCACTGTGAAACACGACACCCCTCACTGACACATAGCTCTATGGGAGATGTGTCAGTCCGGGTAGACTAGAGGAACAAAATTTCATAGACAAGCATATGGATATAAGGAAAAGGTTTATATACAATAGGAACAGGAAATTGAGAAAACATCCCAGTCCAGTCCAGTTCAAAGTCATAAGTCTGGTATTAATCCATACGCCTGAAATCAGTCTATAAAGTTTCCTTCCGACTCATGAAGTCACAGGTCAGTGGGAGCAGATCCCGGCATTTGCAGGGGTCTCCACATGCCTCCTCACTTCCAGGGCTCAGGGTCCATCAACATCCCGTGGTGGCAGAAGCAACTCATCTCCATGTGGCCGCCCCAGCTTCAGAGGTCTGGCTTCATCAGGGCCAAGCCATATGGCTTCTCCGACTCCTCAGACACTGCCATCTTGTCTTGTCCTTAATTAATTGTCTCTGATACGAACTCCCAACAACCAGGGAAGATAGCTTCTCATCTTCACGAGGGAAATATCGCGAGATTTCCCAGAAGTCTCAGGAGAAAGCCATGCCCACATAGAGGCCTCATTGGCTACTCAATGGCTATCTCCAGATTAACAGGCTAGACTCCACCCCTATGTTTCAATCATAAAATTAGCATAAGCACATGACTGCCACAGGAGATGACACTGGAAACACAGTGTGGGAATTGCACCCGATCTGACCCACCACACTGGGGCAAAACACTAAGCGACTGCAACAGAACAGCAACGGGAGCAGAGCAAGGAAGTCCTGAGGAAGTCCCAAATATGGACTTTAGGACCAGTGTGTGGCACCCCATCAGACTTAACTGGAAAACACTCCTAAAGGTCAACAAATGGTCATTGAACTATTTACAGCCTTTTCTTTGTGTCATTGGTTTTTGTTGTTGTTATTGTTGTTTTGTTTTCTTTTGTTGTGTTGTTTTGCTCTGTCTTGCTTTCGTGCATGTTATTATTTCCGCAGGCCTATCCAGTTAAGGTAGACTGGATAAACAACATGGAGGAGAAACCAAGAGGAGCAAAGGTTCTGGCAGGACATGGGAGTGGAGGAGGTGGGGGAAGGAAGTGGTGTTACAAACCCAGGGACAAAGGAAAAACAAGTGATCAAAAATCAGTGGTGAGGAGGGTATAGGAGGTCTGGTAGCACTTGACCAAGAATAATGTAACTGAGAGGAGTTACTGAAACCCAAATGAAGGCTGAGCATGATAGTGGGACAAGAGGAAAGCAAAAGGAAGTTGAGGAAATAACTAGGAGGCAAAGGGCATTTATAGAAGTTTAAATAAAGGCATGTACATATGTAAATGTATTTACATATGAGGATGAGGAAATATATCTATGTGCATATATTTATAGGCTTAGTATTAAGGTAGCAGATGGACATTGGGCTTCCACTCAAGTACTCCCTCAATGCAAGTACATTTTGTTTTATTAAACTGGCATTCCATGATTCTCACCTTCCCGATATGATGGCTGAAAGCAAAGCAAGTACATAAGCAAATGTGGTGAAGAAAGCTGATGGTGCCCGGCTATCAAACCATATAATATCTGTAGTCTTAAAGGCTTGAAGATAAATAAGCAACCAATTAACTCAGAAGAATTAAAGCCCCCATGGAAGAAGCACACCAGCCTGTGTGATCATGAGATGTCAAAGGAATCAGGTATTAGGCATCAAGGAACAAGAATTCATATCATTGTGAATGAGGGAGAGTGCAGATTGGGGACCCTAAGCCCATTTGTTGGCAACTGGACATTCTCTTACAGAAGGGTTATGGGGAGGAGATGAGTCAGTCAGGGGACAGTGTAGCAACAATGAAACATACAACTTTCCTCTAACTCTGAAATGATTTCTTCCCCCACATTACCATGGTCCCAATTCTACCTTACAAATCTGGCTAGACCAGAGGATGTACAATGGGACAGATAGGAACTGGAAACAGAGGCAATTCAGGATAGATGATCCTTTCAGGACCAGTGGTGAGAGTGGTGATACTGGGAGGGTAGACAGAAGGTGGAGTAGAAATGGGGAAATAATTACAAGGATCTACATACAACCCCTTCTCTGGGGGATGGACAACAGGAAAGTGGGTGAAGGGAAACATCCAACAGAATAAGATATAACAAAATAATAATAATTTATAAATTATCAAAAGCTCATGAGAGGGGAGGGAGTGGGGAAGAAGGGGAAAATGAGTTCAAGTAGAAAGCAAGTATTTTGAGAATGATGATGGCAACAAATGTACAAATGTGCTGGACACAATGGATGGATGTATGGATTGTGATAAGAGTTGTATGAGCCCCCAATGAAGTGATTTTTTTAAAAGACTCGAAAGTTCTAAAAATTGAAATGGAATGCCTACAGGTCAATATCTTGTGCACTTGTTAGCTGAACTGGACAGGTACTGACCATTTTCAGTGGGACAATCATTATGTTTTATTATACTTGGAATGACAAATACAAGATCAATGGGGTCACACTCATCTTCAAAGCAATATTTCAAGATCTACTTGAAATCCAATGCTGTATGTGATAGGATAATATTCATACATCTTCAAGAAAGTTCCGTCAATACAACTATCATCTAAACTTATGCACTAACCACTAAAGTCAATAATGTGACGAAATTGAAGAATTTCAGAAGTTTTCACACCGACATGCAATCATGATAATTACCACCTGATGAACTGCTAAAGTTTGGAACAAAATGGATCACTTGTTGGAAAATATGGCCTAGATGACAGAAATAAAGATGGAGATTACATGATAGAATTTTAAAGGCTATCTACTTCATTGCAAACTCCTCTTCTCAACTCTGTAGATGGCAACTCTGTACAAGGTCCTTGGCAAATGAAATATACAGGATTCAAATTGATTGCATTTACGCAGAGAAGATGAAGAAACTTAATGCTGTTAGCCAAAAGGAGGCCAGGGTCCTGTTACAGAACAGATAATTTGACTATATAAAAGTTCAGGTTGAAGTTGAAGAAAATTAAAATAAGCCCACAAGAGCCAAAATATAGACTTGCATCCATCTCATCTGAATTTAGAGAACATCTCAAGAGCAGAGTGGTGCATTAAATGCTAATGAGTGCAGACCAGATACATTGGGGGGTGAACATGAAATACAGATTCTTTCTCCTGTCCTCCACTACACTGACCCTGACTTCAGATCATATAACCTGGATCAATTTCTCTTTGCTGAAACAATTGCCGATTGGGAAAGGTTGCTATTATCCACTGCTGCCCTGATTTTTTCAGCAGATGAGTAAATGAGTATGTAATATTTACCTAGGAGGTTTTTAATGATTATTTCATGTTTTAAATTCAATCCTGATTTTTCTGCAAATGCAGCATTCAGAGCCAAAGAAAGAACTCAGCTGTCCGAACAAACATATGGAAATCAATGATAAATGAACAGAGACTGTACAGTATATTTATTAAGAAAGCTCACATAAACCATGATTTTTCAACCATTTATTAAACTAATAGGATTGTTTGGGGAACATCAAAAAATCTTTATTAAGTAAGCAATCATGTTTATCCACTCCGTTATGGGAAGAAGCAAATCATTCACACTGCATTTACTCTGCCTCATCAGATTTCATTTCTCTTAAATGTCAGCCGTTGATAATTTTGTACCAAACAACCTGGGGAAAATATCCACATTTCTATAAAGCTCCAGCCAGTTCTCCAGTCCCAGAAAAACAGTGCTGTTTGAGTCTCAGATTTTCATTTCTTTTTTTTCTCTAAGTAGGTCAATTTCCCATGAGGTTTAAAATGCTTGTCCCCCCACCCCCAACTTTTTTGGGGTAGTTTTTAGCTGTCGTCAAATTAACTCTGACTCAGGACAACCATAAGTACAATAGGATGAAACATTATCTGCTTTGTCTTATCCTTCTTATCACTGAGATGCTTGGCTCCATCACTGAGACTTGTTTGTGTCAATTCATCTCTGCAACGACCTTCCTCATGTTGTCAGCCCTCTGTGTCACTAAACATAATGGCCTCCTCTAATGGTGGACTTCTTTTGGTGATGTGTTCAAAGCAAACAAGTTTCCCTAATATTGAATTCAAATGTGGGTAGTTGGGCTTCCTGTGCCAGTCATGTGCTTCTGTTAATTTTATGATTGAAATGTATGGGTGGAGTCTAGCCTGTTACTGTGGAGATAGCCAGTGAGTAGCCAATGAGGCCTCTATGTGGGCATGGATTTCTCCTGAGACTTCTGAGTAATCTTGCGATATTTCCCTGGTGAAGATGTTTCCCCGGATGTTGGGAGTTAGTCTCAGAGGCGATTAATCATGGACAAGACAAGATGGCAGCATCTGAGGAGCCAGAGAAGCCACACGACTTGGCTCTGATGGAGCCAGACCTCTGAAGCTGGAGAGGCTACATGGAGACCCCTGCCAGCAATGAGTTGCTTCTGCCACCACTGGATGCTATTGATGAACCCTTAACCCTGGAAGCAAGGAGCTATGGGAAGACCCCTGTCAGCACCAGGATTCTGTACCCACTGACCTGTGACTTCGTGAGTAGGAGGGAGACATTATAGACTGGTATTGGGCATATGGGCTAATATCAGACTTATAACTTTGAACTGGACTGGATTGGGATGCTCTCTCAGCGTTTTATTTCATTTGTATATAAACCCTTTCCTTATATCTATATGCGTGTCTATGAAATTTGTTCCTCTAGTCTACCCAGACTAACACCCTTCCTTTGCTTTATCTCAGTCTTCTTTTTTTGCTCAAATCTGTCCATGTCAGTCTTGATGACTTGGTCACCTACATATAGCTTAGCAGTCTGCTTTGCTGATTAGGTGTTGGCCAGATTCTCTCTGCACCTGGGAGCATTCTCTCTCCATCTCCACTCTTGCTTACCATTGCACACCCATGCTGTGTGGAGTCAGTGCTCCCTGATTCTTTTCCAATGTTCGTAGGAAGATAACATGCTTAGGAGGCTAAGTCTGCTACTCCAAAGGAGACCACGCTCAAGTAGTTGCTCTTTTTTTTTTGTGATATCAA
The DNA here is from genome assembly GCA_004026705.1 of Nesogale talazaci. Lineage (NCBI taxonomy): Eukaryota > Metazoa > Chordata > Mammalia > Afrosoricida > Tenrecidae > Nesogale > Nesogale talazaci. The sequence continues at coordinate 36,548 of PVJH01005387.1, read as the reverse complement.
TGCAGTCATGAAAAAATCAAAGAAAGGAAGAAACACCAGCATTTTGAGAAATCACACATATTATGGCCATATTTAGTGTGCACTAAGCGAGCTCTATATTTTAATCCTTTAAGGAAACAGTCAGTCCCTCCAAGGCTGAGCATAGTGGGAAAGATGAAGGTTTACAAGGGCACAAAAGGAAATAAATATTGACAAAAGAAGGGTGTCAAAAGATGTATATATGCCTGGTACAATTGATGTTCGGCTTGTAATAAGAGTTGTCAGAGCCCCCCCCCAAAATGATCTTTTAATAAAAAATATTTAAAAACATATAGTGAGTGGCAGCTCCGGGCTGGGCTCTGTTTGGGATGTTGGAGGCATAGGAGTGGACAAGAGTCACAGGATTCCTCATCTACTTGAGCTGATGCTCTACTGGAGAAAGACCAGCAAGTCAGCACAAAAATCTTTTCACGTGGCTGCTTAGCATGGAGATGCATACGGCACCCTCTCTCAGGTGACCTGGGTCAAAGATGGAATCCATGGTCCCACGGCTGGACTTCCTACATACAACTCATGCTGAGTTTTGAGGTACTGAGGTCATCACGATAGTATTTCCAAAAAACTCCTCCAAAATTTGTGAAAAGCTATTAGGACCACAACTGCATGTTGCAAATGGAACCCAATATGGCATTCAATAGATGGCTGCAGATCAATGTTTAGGTCCTTAATCATGGTATTTAAGACTTCTCAAAGTGCAGCATGTAATGTTTGGGGAAGGAAATAACATGAATTGGTCATGATGGCACATGCACTGGAATAAATCCATGCTTTATCTAATACTGATACCCTCATTTCACAATAGTTTTTAAAATCATTCTATTGGGGGCTCAAACAACTCTTATCATAATCCATACATCCATTCTTTGTGTGAAACACATTTGTACATTTGTCGCCATCATCATTCTCAAAACATTTTTTTGGGGGGGCGCATCACTGCCCTCTGGTGGGAGTGGGAGGCCCAGCCTTGCTCCTGCAGAGCTGCTGCTGGATTTGAACTGCCAAGCCAGGGGGCTGCAGCCCCGCACTCAACCACTACGCCACCGGGGCTCAGCCTCTCGAAACATTTGTTTTCTATTTGAGTCCTAACAGCTGCTCATCTTTCCCCCTCCCTCCCGCTCCCCACTAACTTGTAGAAATTATGTAGAAATTCTAAAAGAGGTTCAGAAAGATTTGGGCAAAGAGAATTAAAAAGTCTGTGAGCTTTGTAAAGCCTCTTCCTACATGTTTGGATATTAAAATTTTCCTTTGTTGGACAATAAAGCCTTTTTTTTCCCAATAAGAAAATAAAATAATCACGAAGTAGGAGGACTTATAATGGCAATGTAGCAGAATAGCATGACAGTGATGGAGAGCAGTGAAAATGCACCAGTAAACATGGAAGGTCAGTGGATCTGGAAGGTAGCACTGATGATGAGAAGAGGAGCGTGCATTCCTTTCCCTGGAGGACTTGACAGACAAGAAAGATTCTAAGACTGCGCTCAATTTAGTATGTAACTCCAAACACATGTCCACAGACGTTATAACATTCTATGACATTACCAAATTCAGATAATATAAATAATAACCAGGGTTTGGGTAATTCAAACCTGCAAGCTATTCCGCAAGAGAAAATAGAAGGGGTGATCTGTTCCTGTAAAGATTTTTAAAAACCGTAAGTCAAGTCCTTTGCTATTGAATTGCTTCTGACTCACAGTGACACTGCAGGGATATGGCTGTAAGTGTGGCGGAAGCAGCCTGCCATACCTGAGAAACCCTCTGGAGCAGTGCTACTCTGTCATATGGACTCTCCATGAGTCATTGAAAGTGACTCGGCTGCACACAATGACATACTGACATCAAGACGTGAGTAGATAAATTCAGGAGAAGGAAAATCCCTTCCTTCTAGAGGATTTCTCAATACTATGTTATAGAGGCTCTCCAGAAAAAAAGAAAGAAAACCAAACTCACTGTTATCGATTCTGACTCATAGCATCCTTATAGGTCAGAGCAGAACTGCCTATTCCCCAGAGATGGAGCCTCTGGATAAGATGCCCAAAGTACATGAGATGAAGTCTCACCATCCTTGTCTCTCAGGAGCATTCTGGTTGTACTTCTTCCAAGAGAGGTCTGTTGGTTCTTTAGGGAGTCCACAGTGTCCTCAGTATTCTCCTTTAAATTGCCCCTTCTATGATCATATTGTGTCATCCGTTCCTTACTAGGCTGTGCTTCTTGAGGGTTAGAGCCATACCCTATCTACCATGGCATCAGATGCTAGCTTAATGTCTTTCCAGTGCTTGGAACATGCTCCTAGTTGTCTTCAGGTACTCCATGGTACCTCGCCTCTGGTGGGCATGCACATTCTACAAAAAAGAGAATGGAGTCTGTTGTGAATTGAATTGTGACTCCTCAAAAGACATGATTAAATCCTAACCCCAAGTATCAGTGAACATGGCTTCATTTGGAAATAACATCTTACCAGAGTAGGGCGGGTTCTGATCTTATATGAGTGGTGTCTCTATAAAAGATAGGAAAACTCACAGACACAGGAAGAACAAAGCCTTAGTACTATGGAGGTAGAACTTAGCATATGCTATAGCCACAAGCCAAGGAATGCCTGGAGGTATAAGAAGAGGATGAAGAAGGAGGAGGAGGAGAGGGAGGAGGAAGAAGAAGAAGAAGAAAAGAAAGAAACTTCTCTTTGACTTCAGAGAACATGGTCCTGATGGCAGCTGGATTTGAACTTCTCACTGCAAGAACTCTGAGAAAATAAATAATTGTCATTTTTAAGTGGCAACAACAAGTCTGCTTAACCAGTGAATGAAAGGGGCAAGAGATATACAAAGCCCAGGCCTGTAGTGTCACTTAATTTGGAAAGCTGAAGGGAGTGATTGGAGGAGGTTTAGCAGAAGTGGTGAGTTTCTGGAAAATTCATTGCCTGGTGCTACCGGGTATGGACTATGGGAAGATAGAGACTGGTTAGTAACAGAGTACTCACTTGTGAGACTCAGCAGTAGTGCTCATTAAGCTTGCATGACATAAATGCCTCAAACCTGTCCAGTGGCCCCTTGGTGAAAAAGCCTTGTGATCCACTTCTAGGAAGATTAGATCTAAGAAAATACTATCAAGTCATTCTATCCTGGAATTCATGTGGTTGTGGAACAAAAGACAGCAACAGCAACACACCCACTAGAGAAAGGGGGTAGGGTTCAGAGTTTTTGCAGTGTGGAATCTATAAATATTGTTTTCTGACTTCCTGGAACACTCCTTTTTGCCTTCTCTGTGTCGAGATGGTTACTGAATATCCACTGGATGCACTGTAGTGAGCTGTATCCTGTGAATATAGAAGAGAATGATTCGTAAACAGGAATGAATCTGGAGCGGGTTCACAGTCGCTCGCTCTGTGATCAGTTTCATCTGTAAGTTAGGGTGAGTATTGCCAGCTGCTGTAACAACCAGGTGGTTGGAGATTTGAAACCACCCAGAGGTACCTTGGAAAACAGGGCTGGCAATTTAATTCTGAAAAATCAGTCCTTAAGAACCCTAGGTAGCAGAGGTCTTAAAACGAACATCCCAGGTCACCAAAGAAGAGAGCAGGCAGCAGCCTACGCTAAGCAGCCAGCTAGGAACAAAGGAACGCCACTTGTTTCCATGTCCCAGAGTCACCAACCAGAGAAAAACTAATCCCAAGGAGAGGCTAGAGAAGTTGGGCAGCTAATCGCAAGGTCAGCCGTACAAACCCACAGAGAAAAGGCGAGGTTCTCTTCTCCTGGAAAGAGTTAGTCTCAGAAACCCCTGGCAGCAGTTCTATTCTGTCCTATAGGGTCGCTCTAAGCTGGTATTGACACAAGGAATGCTGTGAGTGTGTTTGTTTTTATAAGCTCTTTGAAAGAGCCCTGGGTGATGTTATAGGTTAGGTGTTAGGCTACTAACAGCAAAGTCAGTGGTTTTAACTCACCAGTTGCCCCATGGAACCAAGAGGAGCCTGCCCCACGGAACAAAGATTAACAGTCTCAGAAACCCTGTCAATCAGAGTCAGCACTGCCTGGATGTCTGTGGATTTGAGGTTTGGTTTACCAGCTTTTTAAGAGGAGGGACTGGACCCAGCCTTCTCTGAAAGTATCAGTATGTAGTCACTGGCCTCTGTGGAGGTCCCCAATGCCCCTGCCTCCTGCATTTATACTCTCCCACGTTGAGGAGGTCTGACCTATAGAACGAGTGGGATACTGAAAATATCATAGGGTGACACTCTCAAAGGTAGGCCATAAAAATCACACGGCTTCGTCCTGGCACCCTCTTGAAGCATAAGCTCAGGGAGAAGTGCGGTGACAAGGAATTGACATAAGTAGCCCTCTGGAGACATCCATGTGACCAGTTGTTGGCTCTCTGCCAACAACTAGCCCTAACACGCCAAGCATGAGAATAAGCCACCTTGAAATGGATTCCCCATCCCATCCCCATCAACATTTCCTTCCAGTGAAGATATCCTGGCAGGCTGGTGTTCAACAGTTGGTGGCTAACTAGAAGTTGGTGGCCCCCTGGGAAGACCTGGCCATCTTGTCCTGTTAAAGAGGGCAGTTCTCTTCTGTCACATGGTGTCACTATGAGTTGGCATAGATTCAAGGACACCAAACAACGATCGAGTGCAACCTCATGGAAGGCATGGGGCCAGAACCACCCAGGCTAAGCCACGGGCATATTCCTGACCCACAGAGACAAAGGGAGGTTAGAAATGCTCAGTGTTCAAAATCTTTCTGTTTTGAAATCATTTGTTACACAGCATTCCCTAACTGATACACTGCAAAAAAAATAACACTTGCTGATTAAAGACAACCATAAAATTGGACTTATCAGTGGGGATTCCTAGAGCCATATGAAAATGGATTCCAGAGCTTTGTAACAACAACTCGTGTCCCCTCTCACTCTGTGTCATGCCTAATAATGGAAGGTGATGGAACAATGACTTGTTCATTTAGAAGTGTTGAAGGCGTCCTCTTAAAGTGCTCTCCAGTGCACTTCCTGCCTCTCTATTTCCAAGCAAGTCTTGAAGATCTCTCTTTGAGTTTTTTAAACCCCTTCTCCACACCTCTCTAGTTATATGCACAATCCTTCCAATCACAATGTATTTCCTTTCTTAATGCTGCACCCAGGGAACTTAGGCTTCACAATCACATGCTTCATACTGGACATGTAAGAATCAATCAATGCATACTTATGAATGCCATGTGATGAATATGCAATGAACTAAATGATCCTGCAAAAATACCACATCAATATGAGTCAATTGGTTTATAGGTATGAAAACTGAGGTGTGTGGTAGCAAGGTTCTTATATATATATTTTAAACTGGATGTTAGAGTTGGGACATTTTTTGCTATATTCTCATTTATTCATCTATTTATTCATCAACTATTTCCTATTTATTCCTCAGGACAGATTGGTGTATAATTGCTGTAAGACTTCACCTAGGTCAGAGAGAGAGAGAGAGAGAGAGAGAGAGAATTGGATTCCTCTTACATACCAGTTCCCATTGGTTGGAAGTAGCTACTGATGCTACTTCCTGGCCTTTGAGGTTGTTTCCAAGGAGAGAGGCTATGGCTCGTTTTCCATCAGTAGCACATACCTGGACAGTGGAAGTGAGTAGCCACAGATATCATGTGAGTTATGCACCTGCCTTCTCTGGCCCAGGTAATCTAGGCCTTTGTTTCTCAAATCTCTACCCTCAAATATGATCTCTTAGGCTAGCAAAGGGAGTGGATTGCTGAGTGGATCTTTGAATCCACTACAGCAGAAAGGCCCGGTGATTTGAAAAATCAGCTGTTGAAACCTGACAGGGTCCAGTTCCATTCTGACTTACACGAGGTCAACACATTTTAAACCTGACAGGTTTATTTTTCTAAGGACAGTAAGTAGCCCGTGGCCTGAACACAGCCCACTAGGCCATCAGAAGACAACTCACCATAGGGGTTAAAAGTAAATGTCAAAGTAAAAAAGTAAAGTCAGCTATCTCTGGCCACAAGTCATCAATTAACCTGGTTTTATTTATTACCTACCATGTGCCTTCTACCACATAGAGATTCAAATACATTGCTGAGAACTGTAAGGGACTCAGCTCTCATAAAAGACTCTACTTCTCAGACTGCACCAGAGGTAAGGGCAGAAAATTCGTGTGAGTAACTGTGGGATTTGAAAGAAAAATGAGATACATTTTATCCTATCAGGGCTCATTTATATTCTGAGGAGAGCGGAGTGGCCTATGTTTGCTAACTGCATAAATTTTCAGGAACTTGCAAAATGCCAGTGTCATAAATCTTTTTGAAAAAAACTAAAGCTTGTTCCCTGAAAATAAAGTAACTTTTTTTAAACCCCGCTTTGAAAATAGCTCAAAGAAAAGGATGAAAACCAACAATCCACGCAGTCTCTCACCTGTCAGGGACCACCACTGTTTTGTTATTGTGTCAGTTCAAAACACCATTTTCACTTCTAAGGAGCAGCCTGGCTGTATTTCCCCCAAGGCAGATGTCAAGGATGGCAAGACATTGTCTGGCATACTTTAAAAATGTCATCCAGAGAGCGGGATCTCTGCATAAGGACATCATGCTCTGTAAAGTTGAGGATCACTGAGCAATAGAGAGAGATCCTCCATGAGACAGAATGACTCACTGAGTGTGACAAGGGACTTACACAGTTGTGAGGGTGGACCAGGATCCAGCAGTATTCACTATGGGTTGGGAACAAGAGGAAGTTAGGAACCACAAGTCGTTGGTATAATATTTGGTAGACAATGTCATCTTCAAGTCTGTCTTAGAACTGAAATAAAAAGCAAGCAAACAAAAGTCCATTGCCAGGACATGGGTTCCAACTCTCGGTGGTGCTCTGTGTGTCATGGTAGCACTGAGCTGCACAGGGTTTGCAATGGCTGGTTTGTCAGAAGCACACTGCCAGGCCTTTCTTCTGAAGTGTGTCTGGGTGGACTCAAACCTTCAGACTTACAGGTTGCATTCGTCTGGGTAGACTAGAGAAACAAATTCATAAATTTATATATGTATATATATATACATATTTATATGAGAGGTTTATTACACAAGAGGAAGGGAGCATTGAGAGAGCATCCTAACCCAATCCAGTCCAAGCCCACAAGTCTGATATTGGTCCATATGTGCAGTACCAGTCTATAAAGTCTTCTTCAGATTCACGAGGCACATGCAATGACACCAGGACCATCACAGGCCAGTGGGTACAGAGTCTTGTGTATCCATGGTGGTAGAAGCATCTCAGCACTGGAAGGGGCCTCTATCTGGCTCTTCTAGCTTCAGAGGTTTGGTATCATTGGGGTAAACCCATTGACTTCTCCTCTAGCTCCTTCAGATTCCAGGACTCAGGATGTATCAGCATGCTGCCATGTGGTCCTAACAGTAGAGTATCTCCAAGGGACTGAGTTGATGGTCTCTCATCTCTACTTTGGAAATATTGTGAGATTTCCCAGAATTCTCAGAGTAAGCCATCCTCATACAGAGGTCTCATTGGCTATTGCCAGATCGACAAGTTACACTCCACCCCTATACTCTTAATCAAATTGGCACCAGAGTACATGACTACCACACAGGTAGCAGAAGAGTGGTTAGCCACATGCACCCAACAAAGCAGCCTGCATCAAAGCAAACAACAAATGAACCAACAGACAAAAGCCCAAACCTACTGTAGATGTGTCTGCACCAAATTCATAGCAAGCCATCAGGACAGAGCAGACATCAGGTTTCTGAGGCTATAAATCTTTATAAAACAGACTGTCTCTGGAGAAGCAGTTGGTGGGTTCAAACCACTGACCTCTTGGTTAGCAGTGGGATGCTTTAACAAATGTACCACCAGGTCTTCTTAAAGCTACCTTAAAAAGCCAAAAGCAAACTCACTATCACTGAGTTGAGTCTGATGCATAGAGATCTTATAGAACAACATAGAACTGCTTCTTCTGGTTCTGAAGACTAAATCTGGGGAAGAAATATACTCATTTTTCTTCTGAGGAGTGGTTTCTGGTTTGAACTTTCAGATTTGCTGTTCTCAGGCCAATATTTGATTCACTGTATCACTAGAGATCCTTAAAATGGTTTTTGAAAAGCAAAACAAATTCAAATTCACTGCTATAAACTTAATTCTGACTCACAGTAATCCTTCTGAGAGGAAATAGGAGAACTGTTCCTATGAGTTTCCAAGACTAAACCCTTATGGGAGTAGAAAACTTCATCTTTCTTCTGCAGAGAGGCTGTTGGTTTCAAACTTCTGACCTTGTGGTTCTCAGCACAATGCATAGCCGCTACATACACAGAGCTCCTATAAAAACGCTTTTGGACAAATTAATTTAAACCCTGTTATCTTGCAAAGAGAAAACAGAGGCAGAGTAGTCTGCCTTGTCTAGGATTACCTACCTCACCAAGAGCAAAATCAGGCTTGGCCTCATGCTTCTAACACTTAAATGATGCCAAAAGGAGAAGGCACTTTTCTTTTGTATGTATTCAGTTTGTGAGATAACCTTCAAAGTTGCCCCTGTCACTCCTATCAAGAGATATGGCTGCAATGGAGGGAGAGAGAGAGAGAGAGAGAGAGAGTCAGAGGGTTGCAGAAATTGGAGCTTCACAGGCTATTCCCATATATGTGGACTTAACAGTACGAAAAATGTAAGCCCATAAGATTGAAAGACATACCCACGATTGCCTGGAAAGCTAGTCTCCAAATCTCCTTTTGCCTAAACCAGTTTGTTGTTACTAGGTGTCATTCAGTTGGTTCCAACCCATACCAACCCTATGCACAGCAGAATGAAACTCTGTCAGGTCCTGCACTGTCCACACACTTGTTCCTATACCTGAGGCCCTTGTCACAACTATTGGGTCACTCCATCTCATTGAGGGTCTTCCTCACCACAGCTGACAGACAGGTAGTATACTAATTGAGAGACAGAAGGAAGCATTGCTTAGTTAAGTTCACCTCCTTGGATTTCAGCTTTCTTTTCCATGAAGAAACTATGTTCGTCAATAAGTCCATTCTCTAACAGCTGAGCTTCTAAGGCTGAACCATGTTATCCATCTCCAATGCAAAGGACATTTTGCTTCCTATAGAAGTTAACCTGAGGATGCCCCAGAACTTATTAGTGGGCGTCATCTGTTGACTTTTCCTGTGGTGGTGATTTGTATGTTGTTAGGATGCTGAAAGCTACTCTGCCTGGTAGTTCAAAATAGAGAGTCATGCACGGCGGACAGATGTAAGTGGAGTTCCCAGATTAAAATACAGGAAACTAAGATCAAGAAGAAGAAAAGCTTGGCCATCTAATTCTGAAAATTAGTGAATGAATGCTTTATCGACCACAACACAATACTGTCTTACTCTTTGTCTTCAGACATGTCATTGGGAGGACATTGTGTTGAATGAAGAGAACATCGGGTTTAATGAAACAGTGAACCTGTGCAAGCATGGGGGACTCTTGAGATAGGCTGGCACAGATGCAATGAAGGGCTTAAATGTCCTGGCAAGTGTGACACAGGATCAGGTGACATTTCATTCTGTTGCAGGTACATTGGCCATGAGATGGAGGTGACCGTAATGCAAGCAACCGAGCAGGACAAATAGGATGAGAATCTTAACCGACTGCTCGGGTATTGAGTCAGGAATTGAATGCAAGGAGAAATTGTAGTATCCAAGGCAATTTTCTTGAATTAAATATATATTTTTTGTCACTGCCACAGAACAAACCTTGCTTCTCTGTGTTTGGGTGGCAGATCAACAACTTGAGGTGAACTTATCTTAAAGGCCACAGCTAGAAAGTGATTTGGAATGCTGTCTATGGGAAAGATTTGACCTTAACAGTGCTTTGCTTAGCCTTCTCTATTGTTCAACTTGCTTGTGTGTTTTTTGCTTCAGTGGGAATTATCTCTGATTTGCAGTCACTCGTATGTCTGATTTAAACACACTGCTGTCAGTTTGTTGTACTACTATGATGAGGGAGCTATGCCACTGGTATTTCAAATGCCAGCAGGGACCCAAAGTGAACAGGTTTCAGCAAAGCTTTCTGACTAAAAGCAGACTACAGAGAAGGAATTCCACTTCTGAGGAATTAATCACTGAAATCTTTATGAAGAGAAATAGAACATGTCAGATACTGAAAAGCTCATGAATAGCAACAGACAATTGTCAGAGATGGTGCCAGAAGATGAACCCCTTAGGTCGAAGTCACTCAAAATATGACTAGAGAAGCACTGTCTTGTCAAAGTAAAGTCGACCACAGTGATGTGGAGGAGCAAAGCCTTTAGGACTTCATTTACTGGTGGGACCCAACTCAAGATGACAAGAAACAGCTGGAAACATCTATTAATAATCGAGACTTGGAATGTATAAAATATGAATCTAGGAAAACTGGAAATCATTAAAAGTGTACTGGAACACATACAAATTGGTATTCTAGGTACCGATGAGCTAAAATAGACTGGCATTGACCATAATCAGTCTAATAATCATACTCGTTGCTATGCTGGGAATGATAAAGATAAGAGAAATGGTTTACCTTTTATCATCTAAAAGGGCATGTCAAGACTTATCTTTAAGTACAATGCTATCTGCTTATCAGGAATCCAGTCAATACAACTATTATTCAGATATATGCACCAACCACTAAAGCAAGTGATTAAGAATTTGAAGACAAAGTAATGCTTTATAATGAAATGTGCAAAGACTCAGAGTCAGAAAACTAAAAAGGAAGAGCATTGTAAGCATATATCAAACTGAAACAACTGCAGAAAGAATTCAAGGCTTGAGTTGGAATCCTGAAAGAGTCTATGAGTAAAAGACTGAATGAAGCAAGCAGTAAGAGAAGATAGAAAGAATACATGAGTCACTGTACCCAACAGAAGTAGCCTTTCACCATAATTATTCAATCTGTAGAATAAATAATCAAAGAAGCTGGATTATATGAAGAAGAAGGAGGCATTGGAATTGGAAGAAGGCTTATTAACAACTTGTGATATGCAGAATTATACAACCTTGATTGCTGAAGGTGAGGAGGACTTGAAGCACTTGTTGATAGAGATTGAGGATTGCAGTCTTCAATATTGTAGAAGACATTGTAATGGGTAAATTCCCCACAAAATACCACTTTAAAGCATTATGGACTGACTTTGGGACCTTTTTTGCATAAGTAATGCAAGAGGATTCTAGTAGCTCCTCTGTAACCTATCTACTCTGAGTAACCCTGCTGCAATTTGAAGTACTAATATCATAGTGTCTAGGATCTAAGTGAAAAGCAAACCACACATAGCAAATTGACATTGATGTCCCTAGCCTAAAATGAGGATTAAATACATAGTCCTTCAATCTAGGGGTATGTGAACTCCTTGACATTGTATACAAGTGTATACACATAATTTAGTTTTTTTAAAAAAATGTTTTACAGTTTTACTGGCACATGATCCATATATCATACAATTGAATCATTCAATCATATAAAGAAGAATTGTATATTTATTACCACTATCAATTTTAGAATACTTTCTTTTTTCCTGGTAAATTCACTTTCAAAATGAGTTGTGAAATTATAATCAGTTCTAGTACTCACTCCCCTCTCCCAAATACATTGCTTGCTCCCTGAATCCTCCCACCCTCTCTATCTCCCAACCTCCATTGCTGCATTTCCTATAAATCCCTGCATCAATTATGCCTATGCATCTACTCTTTTTGTACTTCCCAAACTGGAAAATTCTACAGAAACAATAAAAAACAGAAACTAAATAAAGTGGTAAGGGTAAAATCATAATAACCATAATATACAGATAAAAATACAAATAACAAGTAAGAAAGAAAAGACAACCATCAATATTTTAAAAACCAGAGAAGAAACTTGTATCATGGAACAAGCAAGAAATACTTGTACCTAAAACAATCAGGTTGGGTTTAGAGGAAGATCAACTGACTGAGTATCAAGTTCGATCCAGCATAATCAAGATTATAATAATCTCCATCTGATTGTAAAGCTGCTGAAAACCCTTGCTTGTAACCAGAGACTCTATAGAATTTTGGGGGGTTCCCACTGTCCTCCATAGACTTACAAAATCAGTTTTTGAAATTTAATATCTAATGCTTTTCCCTTGGTCCTAGTTGAATTTTGTTATTATCATCTTTGGATCACACAAGCTGGTGTGCTTCTCCCATGTGGACCTAGTTAACTCCTTGTATAGATGATTAGATTGTTTAAATACAAGCTTTTAAGGCCACAGACATTGGAACTAATCACAATGATGTACTTATAACTCCCTCCCAGGGAGATGGACAACAGAAAAGTGGGTTAAGGGAGACATCAGTCAATGTAAGAATGAAAAAAATTTATTTACAAATTACTGAGGGTTTATCATGGAGGGAAGGTGAAGGAGGGAGGAGAAAAAAAATGAGAAGCTGATACCAAGGGTTCAAGTAGAAAGAAAATGTTTTGAAAATGATGATGCCAACAAGTATACAAATGTGCCTGACACAAGGACAGATGGGTGGATGGATGGATGGATGGATGGATGGATGGATGGATGGATGGATGGTGATAAGAGTTGTATGAGTCCCTGATAAAATGACTTTTAAAAAGAAAGAAAGAAAATATTTGGAAAATGAGTATGTCAACATATCTACAATAGTGCTTGATATAATTGATTGTTACAAGATTGTATGGATTGTTATAAGAGCTGAAAGAGCTCCCAATAAAATGATTTATTAAAAAAAAAGACCCCAGACACCATTCCAATGGAAAGCTGGACAGCATCTTCTTCATCACACTTTGCTATAACACTCTTATCTTTCAGTGATCATTTCATGAAGGTGAGTATCAAGCAGGGGCATGTTATCAGAACTAATTGTTCTTGGGATATGCACAAATCAGGTTTACTATGGAGGTTGTATAATGACAAACTCAAACCTCCATACAACCAGTGACACCTACAACAGCAACAAACCAACCAGCAAACTAAGTAACTAACTAAAGGCAGGAAAACAATACCCCATAGAAACAAAGAAGTAAAATATTGTCAGTCACGCCCCTGGAGGAAAAGGCAATGACACTGATAACATCATCATATTTTCCAATGACACAGCACATGAAGCGTGTCAGTATGAGGAGTCTATGCAAGTGAGCTTACAACCCTTGACTTAATTGCCACAAAGTTTTATCTACCACTCAGTTGAACTCTGTTTATGCCAAGTATGAGGATTGATACCAGGGGGAAACTTGCTGGATCAATTCTTCAAAGTTCACATCCCTGTCCAACAGATGAGGGGGTACAAAATATATGGTGATTCTGGGGCCCTTTCCACTGGACACCCTTTCCCTGGACAGCCAGGGGTTCCCCCCAAGGTCTAATGACTGCCACTTCCCCAGCCCTGGGGCAGTCACTGTCTGCTTCCTCTCCTATCCAGTCTTCAGTCAAAGGGTGCAGACAACTTCAAGGGGGGGCTCAGTTCATTCAGCTGGGCCTCTATGCCATGGTGCCTGCAAGGTCAGCATCTAAAGTCATCATGGTTCTTAGTCCATGACATGGTTCACCAAGGGTTGGTTAGAAACACATTTATAGTATCTACTCAGGAACATAAAATCTGGCCCATAGTCCCACTAGGATCCCTGCGATCATGGTTTAGCCTCCCTTCCAGATATGAAGTTACTTCTCCCCATTCATTCACCATATTAACCAACAGAACTCGTAGTAGTAACCATCATCATCTCCTCTAAAGTGTCGATTATGCATTTACTTTTAAAAATCATTTTATTGGGACCAGCATAACTCTTATCACAATTCATCCATCTATTCATTGTGTCAAGCACATTTGTACATTTGCGGTCATCATCATTTTCAAAATATTTTCTTTCTACTTGAGCCCTTGGTCTCAGCTCCACAATTTTTTCCCTCACTCCTCCACCTTGCCTTGATAATTTATACATCTTTTTTCGTGTCTTACACTGACTGATGTCTCCCTTCATCCACTTTTCTGTCGTCCATCTCCTTGGGAGTGGGTTATAGGAAGATCATTGTGATCAATTCCTTCTATCTCCTCTTACCTTCCCCTTATCCTCCTGGTATAGCTACTCTCACTATTGGTCTTGAGGGATTTAATCTGTCCTGGATTCCCTGTATTTCCAGCTCTTATCTGTACTCATGTACATGCTCTGGTCTAGCCAGATTTGTAAGTTAGAATTGGGGTCAAGACAGTGTGTGTGGGGGAAGCATTAAGGCAATAGAGGAAAGTTGTATGTTTCATTGGTGCTATACTGCACCCTGCCACCCTTCTGTAAGGGGATGTCCAGTTGCCTATAGATGGGCTTTGGTTCTCCACTCCACCCTCCTCCTCATTCATAATGATATGATATTTTCTTCTCGATCTTTGATGCCTGATACCTGACCCTATGAACACCTCATGATCACACAGGCTGATGTGCTTCTTCCATGTGCTCTTTGTTGATTTTCAGCTAGATGGCCACTTGTTGATCTTCAAGTCTTTAAGACGCCAGACACTGTATCTTTTGATGGTCAGGCACTATCGACTTTCTTCACCACATTTGCTTATGCATCCACTTTTTCTTCAGCAATCATGTTGTGAAGGTGAGCATCATGAAATGCTAGTTTAATAGAACAAAGTGTTCTTGCATTGAGGGAGTATTTGAGTAGAGGACCAATGTCCATCTGTTACCGTAATACTAAACCTAAAAAGATCTATTCCCCTATTTTCATATATAATTATATTTACATATCTGCATGCCTGCATTTAGACCTCTATAAATGACCTTTGCCTCCTAGTTTTCTCCTCTTTTCTTTTGACTTACCTCTTGTCCCACTATCATTTTCAGCCTTCATTTGGGTTTGAGTAATTCCTCTTGGTTACATTGCCCTTGATCAAGCCCTACTAGGCCTCCTAAACCCTCCTTGGCAGTGATTTTAGATCACATGTTGTTCCTTTGTCCCTGAGTTTGTTAACACCCAATTCCTTTTCCCCGCCTGCCCCTTTCCCATGTCCCCCTAGAAACATTGGTCCTACTGCTTCCTCCTCCAGATTGTTTAACCTACTTATCTTATCTAGATAGACCTTCAGAGGTAGTAATATGCACAAACAACACAACAACAGAGCAAAACAAAACAACAAAACAACAAACCAATTGGGGAGGGGAGAAGAGAAAAGCCTATAAATAGTTTCAGGTTTGTTTGTTGACTTTAGGAATGTTTTTCAGTCCAGTCTTATGGAGTGCCATGCTCTGGTCTCAAAATCTATTTTTGGTATTCCCTGGAGACTTCATTGTTCTGCTTCCCGTACTGCCCTGTTGCATATTCTTAGTATTTTGCCCCAGTATGATGGGTTTAGATTGGGCACAATTCTCGCACTGTGTCATTAGTGTTGTCCCCTGTAGTGCTGTGGGTCAGTGAGGGACGTTGTATCTCCTGGGGAGGCCAGCCCTATGGTCCTCTCTGTGCATTGGCTGCTCTGAGCAGGAATATCATCCTCAGGCCTTGGTGGACCAGCATGTGTTGGTCTCTCTCTCCCCCTTCATTTGCTCCTGTGTGCTGTGATCAGACATGTCTCTTCCTGAGCTGTAGTTTCAGTGTTGTCTTCTAAAGTGAATTCTTCTGGAAGGGGGGGGGGGGCAAAGGGGCTGTCTACATAGTTTGGATTGGGAAGAGACCCTTAGACCTCTCTTTTGGTCCCCTGCTTCATTATGTACGTGATTTTTTTCCTTTTTTTTTTTCTTTTAGTGCCCTGGCGGGAGTAGGATATATAGGTGATTTTTAATAAGAAGTTTAAGAACATTCATTTGAATACCAATGGGAATTGTAATAAAAGTCATTTTAAAACTCACTGTTATGTTTTCCCATTCTACAGAAGATTCGGAGGAGTTCTGGGAAAGAATTTAATCAGAAGAAAAATGTATGGGACATGAAAGCAAGGAGTGTTTCTCTATCTCACTTTCCTTTTCTTTTTCATGTCTATTGTTTCCTTAGGACATTATCCAAACATCATACAATAACCCAGCCATATTTCCTGTTCTATGGATTGGTGAGCCTGAAAATCATTGTGAAGGCAAATTCTAAACCAAAAGTGAGGAGAGAAAAATTGAGAGAGGGGATGAAATGAGAAGGCAAAGAAGTAAATTGTTAGGAGTTTCTTGTTTAGCAGCAAATCTCGAGCAGGAGTGTTAATAAAGCTGGTTACTATTATTGCAATGTTAATCACAGTGCTAATACTTATAATTACTGAATATGGAACTTTTCATTTAAAATTCTCTAAGCACCTTATTACCACTAATTAGTGACATTTCACCACGCTCTAGTGCGACAGGTAAGCATTATTATATTATTATATCATAACTACTTTATACCTTTAGTTAAAAGAGTGTCTAAAGGTCTTATAGTAAGATAAGAATAGCAACTAAGACTCAGAAATTTTCTTTCCTCCACATCCACTCCGCTAATATCAGTCTGTTTATTGGTGGCTGACTTGTGATCTGTAGAAATTTAGTACGGGGACCCAAAATGCATTCGTGGGCAATTTACAGAGGAGACACGGGGAGGAGAAGGGCCAGTTAGGGTGCAGTGAAGTAGCGATGAAACAAACAACTTTCCTCTATTTCTTGAGGGCTTCCTCACCACAACTATAATGATCCCAATTCTACCTTACACATCCAACTGGACTGGAAGAAGTACACTGTACAGATGGGAGATGGAATGTCGGAGAACCCAGGTAGATGAACCCCTCAGGACCAGTAATGAGAGTGGAGTTACAGGGTGGTTGGAAAGAAGGTGAGGTAAAGAGGGGAAGCCAATCACAAGGACCTACACATAACCTCCTATTTGAAAGACAGTCATTGGAGGAGTGGGCAAAGGGAGACATTGGGCAACATAAGATATGGCAAAATAATAATTTATAAAGTAAAGGGGTGGTAGAGCAGAGGGGGAGCAGAGAGGGAAAGGGACGAGAAGCTGAAATCAAGGGCTCAAGTGGAAAAGCAGAGATTTGGAGAATGATGACAACAGCAGGTAGGCTAAGGGGCTTGGCACAGTCTATAAATGTATATATTATGATAAGTGATATAGGAGCCCCCAATAAAATGATTTTTTAAAAAAAAGAAATTTAGTATGGATGAAATATTCAAGATTACATGGAGAAATATTGCATTCCATTATGGCCTCATGAAGACTGATGGTTCAATGGTAGAATTTTGGGTTCCACAATGGAGACCAGGGTTTAATTCCCATGAGGTGTACCTATTACTCATTGCATCTTTCAGTGGAGAATTTTGGGTTGCTAGGATGTCCAGCATGTTTCAGCAGAGCTTCCACACTAACAGGGACTAGGGGGAAAGTCCTGGTAATTGAGTTCATGGGTAAATCAGTCAGTGGAAAGCCATAGACCACACTGCTATGATCTGAAATTCCTGAAGATGAACAGGACTGAGCAGCATTTCCTTCCATTGTGCACAGAAGCACCATGATTTGAGGCCCACTCAACAGCAACTGACACCAACTGGCAACACGATGGGTTCAGAGGAGTCACGGCAGCCAAAGGATAGACTGATAGTTACATTTTAATACAGTTAGTTAGGTTTTTAGTTTTTTTTTCATTACTATCCATATTTATGTGTTAACTTGTAAAAATGTTGTTTGGAAGACAAACAGCAAAACCGACATGAATTTAACCATTTGTACATATACAATTCAAGGACAGTCATCCATCTCTCCCTCCTTTTCTAAGTTGTTAGGTTTTTATTTTAAAGAAATGTTTTGTGTTGTGGCTTTACCATCCTCTTTACCATTTGGTAAGAGGCCTGGTGAGCAGTGGGTAGGAGTTGAGCTCATAAAAGTTTCGCAATTCAAAGCCACTAGCTGTTTGAGGGAGGGAGATAAGGTTTTTTACTCCCCACTGGGTTTCCTTGAGTTGGAACTGGCCATTAGTGAGTCTTTGAGTTTTCCCTTTGAATCTTGATGTGTTAGTCTGAGTGGACTAGAGAAACAAATTCATAAGAATGCATATGTGTATAAGAAGGAGGTTGATATACAAGAGCAATTGAACATTGAGAAAACATCCCAGCCCATCCAGTTCAAGATCATAAGTATGATATTAGCCCATATGTCAGATATCAATCTATAAGTCCTCTTCAGACTTACGAAGCACATTCAATGACACCAGGGCAATCACAGGCCAGTGGGTTCAGAGTATTATGTATCTACTGGCAGTAGAAACATCTCATCTCTGGCAAGGGTCTCCCCATGATTCCTCTAGTTTCTAGGACTCACGGCCTATCAGCATGCTGCCATGTGTCTTGTCAGCTCCAAAATCTCCCGAGGAGTGCTTCTAAGAAGGAAGTACCAGATTTCTCAGAAATTTCATCGGAGGAGGCCATGCCCACACAGAGATCTCATTGGCTATCTCCAGATTGACAGACTAGACTCCACCCCTACACTCTGAATCCTCAAATTGACACTGGATTAGGTGACTGCCACACTTGTTCTATTGACTACCATTTGGACCTTGCGCTATCGACCATGTCTGCAGCCTTACATCAAAGCCTACGTTCCAGGCCTAGCTGTTACTGTTCAACTGTGTGTTCCCAGGATGCTCCACAAGTCTCCTCAATTCCAGTGCCTTTTCCATAAAGTAGCAGATTGACTTAAAGCTTGATTCTGTTTCCTCTAAGCAATGCCACACATGAGTCCTCATAGATAATTCCTTGAAGAAGATTTCTTCAGGACAGTGTTCCTGTTGGAGGCCAGTAAGGCATAAGATGATTAGAGCTACTTCCACAAATAGGGCAGGAATAGATTTTCATTCTCATTAGTTCCTGGGTTTTTCTTAACAATGACCCAAAACTATTATTCTCTTACATTCTCCTTAAAGGTAATGAGATCGGTCTTTACCTTCTTTGGAACTTTAAAATAAATGAGCACTCTTTCTTGGAAAGGTACATTCTCCTCCACTTGATCCACTTCTGTTTTGACTTTTATTGTAGCTCACAAAGGAGCCCTGGTGGTGCTCTGAGGTAAATTTGGGTTGCTAACCTTGAGTGTGAAGGTTCAAGATCTCCATTCAAAGTGTGGGAGAAAGACGAGACTGTCAACTCCTGTGAAGATTTACAGAAACCCTACAGTTGCAGAAACCCTATATGGGATGATTAGGAATCACAACAGACTTGATAGCAGTGGGTTTGGTTTTAATTTGGATTCTCTCACACAACTTCCCAAGGTGGTAGGCACCCTGGATTGCTAAGCAGAATATTGGAAGTTTTAGTCTACCCTGAGGTGCCTCAGAAACATTCTGGAGCTCTACCTATGACAAACCATCCATGGAAAGCTCTATAGTACACAGGGCTACTCTGACACACATGGGATCACCATGTGTTAGCATGAACTAGGCGGCAACTGGTTTGGGGTTGTTGCGTTATCATGTTGTTTCTCTCACAGGGAGTGTCGATTCACGTCTTAATCACTTTGTGTGTAATCTCCTTTGAGATAATCCCATTTTTCAAAGTGTCAGTATCTTTTTTCAGTACAGAAGGGAGACCCATCATTCAATTTGGAAACCCAAGCCAGCTCATGTTATAAATAGAGCCGTCGTCATTCGATTGTTCCTCTGGCTCTTGCTGTTGGCATTAAAATGATGAGAGACTTGGAAAAGGTGGTGAAAAAATGGGGTTGAAAGCGGACAGACTTCCCCTCCCACATGCACACAGCCTTTTTGAAGCCCTCTGGCATGAGAGGTGTGTTCTTTAAATCATCACATTAAATTGCTGTTCATGTTAGCTTTCAACAGAAAGGGCATGATAAAAAAATTCTTTTGTCAGCTAAAATGAAGCAAGCATATTGTTTATGTACCCAAAAAGAGATGACTTTAATTGAAATTAAACCAATAATTCTATTCTCTTACAATTATCCTAAGGAACCCCGATGCTAAGCATTAGAATTCTAGCCAAAAGCTTGGTGGTATCAATCACCAGCCACTTCTCGGGAGCAAAGAACTGGAGATGTGTTCCTGTGAAAGTCACAGGCTGGGCAAGCCTCAGAAGTGCGGTCCTTCTCTGTCACTGCGTATGTCACAGTGCATTGGAATAGACTGAATGAATACAGCCACAACACCATTACCCTGTCATTCCTCATGGAGGCAGAAATACGATAAATACTGCAAGCAAAGGAGGAAACAGGAAACAAGGTGAAACATCACTTAGCCTCCCTCCCTATTTTTTCATTCAAATACCACAGAGTGATTTGCATCCATGAAACCTGAGATGTTCAAATTGTTGTTCATCCAAGCAATTGCATTTGGTGTTTCGGGGTTTGTTGCAAGGGGGCCAAGACCCAAACATTCAGGAAGTGGGTTGATATGAGCTGGTCTTATATTTGTTTTGTTTTGCTTTAAGCAGGAAATGCAGTCCATATGGTTCTCTCTTTGTCAAAACACATATCGTATTCAATGCACGAAGGAACTCGTGCAAACCCCATCTCTCCCTGCCGACCCCCACACCACCCCTTCTCCCATAAGCAACAAATTCTAATCCACATATTTGTCAAGTAAGGGCAGGGAGAAACAGCAGTCATTTTCATTTGATGGTTGGAGAAAAGGGGAAAAAATGTTGGTACCGCTCACTGACTGGCTAATGAATAATCAGATTTCACAGCGTGAGGGCTGGGGTGGTAATTTGGTTGCACGCCATGCTTCAAACCCATGGAATAGCGTTTCATTAATGTGAAGACCTGTATAATCAAACAATTAGCCGTCTCTGCAGCGGAAGCAGCTTTTCACCAGCATATAGGTATAGACGTCACTAAAAGAGTCAGCCCAATCCAGTGGGTCTGCTGACAACGAGTTCGGCCTGAACCCACAGCTGCAGAGACAGGAAAGGGGCTGCATGTGCTTTTCACGCTCACCCAAAGCGAAGGGTTTGTCTGCACCTGACGCTCCTACATAGCCAAGTTTGTAGGACATGCGGGCTTCGAAGTCTGCCTTCTGATTTGACTTTTACAAACTCACCTTGGGTACTTTATGGGACGGTCCTCACTTTAGACTTTCCCAGGTGAAGGCACGTGGAAGGACATTTGGGGCGTTCCTGTAGACAGAGGATGGCTGGACATTCCCTCGTCTTGCTTATTTACATCCGCGGCCTGTGTCATTCGTCCTCCGATTACTGATGAGCCCCGTAGAGGCTCCCTTTCAGTAACCACAAAGAAAAAATGCTGCGTTATGGCGGAAATCTCTCATTTGCTTTGTGGACAGATTTATATCAAATGCGGGCCCAACTGCGAGGACCGGGAGGAGAAGACAGATGCCGAGGTCTGTGGGTGGTTGGTGCTGATCTCCAGTTCCGAACCTCCTCTACCTCCCAAAGAAGCCCTGAATTTATTGGTCACTTTCAGCATATCACTGCTCAGTGGTAAAGAGGTGATAAAAGGCAATCCCCTCCCCTTTTTCTTAAGGCAAAATATAAAAATGATCCATAAAATTCACTAGATTTATGACTGTTTCATGATGTGGCGAAGTGAAATTTATTTTTCTTTTTTTACCGTATCTTGGATTTGATATATCAAAATGCATTAAAAAATAAAAGGATCAAAACAAAATTTAACAATAATTTAACAATAAAATAAAAGAGAGAAAATCCTCAGTTGAAAAGGAAGCAGAAAATGTTGAATATTATAACAACTTTAAGATGAGTCAAATGGGAAAGCAAATAATAAGGTGCTAAATTTTAACCTAAATATATCTGTCATAATTCATTTTCCAATGCACTTTGTGTGATATATAGGTTCTTCACATGCCTGAGGTATGTTCAGAGAGAAGTCTCAGAAGGCTTCATCCATATGTATTTTCCCTTAATCTATATGACTTTATTTTATTTTTAAAATCCTTTTATTGGGGCTCATACAACTCTTATCACAATCCATACA
Organism: Nesogale talazaci; assembly: GCA_004026705.1. Classification (NCBI taxonomy): domain Eukaryota; kingdom Metazoa; phylum Chordata; class Mammalia; order Afrosoricida; family Tenrecidae; genus Nesogale; species Nesogale talazaci. Next base: position 14,598 of record PVJH01005387.1, on the reverse strand, counting down.
TAAGTCCATTGTGTGTCAAGCACATGTGTACACCTACTGCCCTCATCATTCTCATAACATTTGCTTTATATCTAAGCCTTTGGCTTTGGCTCATTTTTTCCCATCCCTCCCCGCAACCTCCCCACCTCAAAAAACCCTTGATAATATATAAAATATTATTGAAGTAAAATTTCCTACCACGACTCTTCTACTCATGCCTTACAGTGCCTGGTGGTGATTATGAGTTGGGCTGCTAACTTCAAGGTCAGCATTTGACATCACTAGCTGCTCCTTGGGAGAAAGACGGGACTTTTAACTCCCGCAAAGCATATCAGCCTTGGGAATTCTCCGGGGCAGTGCTATCCTGTTCTCTATGGGCTGTATGTGTGGACATTGACTCATTGGCAGCCAGTGAGTCATCCATGCTTTTGTAACTCCCGCCAAAGGATTGGGCGGGACGATGGGTGTAGGATATGTGAGACACGAATGGCGGTACCTGACCCGTTTGGGTTGCCATTCCTTTGTATGTAAGAGACCTGTCCCAGAAGCACAGAAAGAGAATTCCCTGAACCATCACGGAAGAAGAGGAACCAGCAAAATGTATTTCAACTTCGGGCCTGCAGTGCCCGAGGCCATGGGACTTTGAGGGCAGAGGTGCGCATGGAATATAGAAAGCATGGGACAGGACAAAGGATCCGGGACAAGCCCAGAGGGTGAGGCAGGGAGAACTTGAAACAGTGAGGTGCCATGACAGGCAAGCTCCTGGCCCACAGGACCCCAAAGTGCAAAGACTGGGGGACTTGGCTGCTCTCTGAGGAGAGGTGTTGGAGTGAGGTGATGACTGTATCCTTAACATTTCATGATTCTGACTTGTGGTCGCCTGTTAACTTCCATAACGAATCACCTTAATTGTGAGTATTGTCTGTGAGTTCTCTGTGGCCATTGCAAGAGGTTACCCAACCCAGCAAATAAAACAAGAGTAGTGGGAGGAACAGTTGTTGTTGGATAGGTAAAGAAAGAAGAATGAAGTGGAGCTGTGTCTGACCCTGTGGAGATGAAATCTTTCTCCCTTGGGTCACTTGATGAGGTGAGATGTGGCCTCCTTGCCATTTTCACACATGACTAGTGTGGTTATCATAAAATAGAGACAACAAAGCATTTTCAAAAAAGACCCCAGGTGGTAAATCTTTAGGCTTTACAAGCACAGGGGAAATCTAAGACGTTACGTAAGTATTTGTTTAACAGGTGTCTCTGATAAACAAATGGTTAATATATTCAATTGCTGGTCAGCAGGTTGGTAGTTGTAATTCTCAGAAGAATAGCTTAGCAATCAAATTAAAGAAAAAAAATTGACTACTGGAAAACAGGATGTAGCACAATTACATTCAGAACATGGGTTTCCATGAGCCAGAATTGACGCAACACCAATTGATTCGATCTTACAATAATAATGATGTAACAATGAATTTCTTTCTGACATACAACTATTCAGTGTGGACAAATTCACTTTCCATTCCACAATCTCTGCATGTTTTGTTTCACGACATGGGTTGCAATCCCATCAATAACACAGCGTTCTCCACACTTCCTCCCTGAGTTTCCAGTTGCATGTCTTTCTTTCCTTTTCGGCTTTTATTATGCCTCTCAGGTGGGTGAAGAATCTATCCAGCTCATTTGACACTGCAAGGTGAAATGCACAGTTGACCACCACTTTGATGTGATCCTGTGGGTTCGGTACTGTTTCTACCTTTCTTTTTTGGTAATCATTTTATTGGCTGCTCTTATAATCTATACATCAATTGCATCAAACACATTTGTACATAAGTTCCCATCATGATTTTCAAGACATTTTCTTTCTACTTGAGCTCTTGGTATCAGCTCCACTTTTCCCCCTCCCTCCACCACCCTCCCACCCTGTGACCCCTTGATAAAGTCTTGCTTTGGCACCTTTAACAGTAGGTTGTGACTTTGACATATTTTCAAGTGAGAGATCATGTTTGGTCAAGTAGAAGAGCAGTTAAAAAGAGGAAGGTCCTTGTGAGATGTATTGACACAGTGGCTGCTCAGGCATAGGAACAATTGTGAGGATACTGTAGCACCAGGAAGGGTTTCAATCTGTTGTGCATAGGGTCGCTATGGTCATGACTCAATGGCTGACAACAACAAGAGATAGAGTCATGTAATATTTTTATTTGCAATTTTTGAAGGATGTGCCATATTGTTTTTCACAGTGGTAGCATTGTTTTCTAGTCCCACTGGCACTGTATAAAGGTTTCATTTCTTCCAAACCTTCTCCAGCCTTTGTTGCTCTCTGATATTTTGGACTTGGTTACTAATGGTGAGGTGAGATGATATCAGTGGCAGCGGCCTTGGTTTTTGGTTGGAATGACTACTGTTCCTGAGCCTTTATATGTTTGTTGATCCCCTAAATGTCTTCATCATTGAAGTGTCTGTTCATGTCCATTATTTCATTGGATTGTTGGTCTTTTTGTTGTCAAGGAGTTGAGGTTTTATATAAATTTGAGAGATTAGTCCCTTGTCTGATACGTCATTGCTTGATTTAGGTGCATCACCATTTGACTAAATCACTGGAGAAGGACATGGTATTGGATAAAATGAAGGACTCATGAAAACAAAGGCAACCCTCAAAAGGATGAATTGGCACAGTGAGGGCTACAGGGACTCAAACATACCAATGACCATGAGGATTGAATAGAACAGAGCAAAGGTGCATCCTGTTTGATGGGGTCACCATAAGGAGGACCCCATTTGAAGACTGCTAATGACAAAGGATCCTTTGGTCATGACACCTTTCTTCTCTGATCCAGTCTCTCATCATGTTACTCAGCCTCTTCTTCTGTTTTTGCTACTCCAAATTCCTGGCCACCTGTCTAAATTTGTTACCTGCCTCCTTGTTTGGGTCTCCTACAGGTTTCCTTCCCTATGCAAAGTAGAAAAGAGGATACCTTTTTTTTCCCCAAATATGTTTTCTGCCAAATAGTTAATAACAATTTCTCCCCCAATTACCAGCAAACTGGAAGTAGAACTGGGACTTTAGGAAATGGTAAAGTGCTATCTGGGGACTCGGGGTTGATCCCTTAGAGCAATATTTTCCAAACAAAAAAATTATGATCCAGTCTTGGGTTGTGTAATTTAGTTATTCAAAACTTAGCTCTTCTCTATTTCCTTGGCTGGCCTTTGGTTGCTTCTGGCTCTGCTCAACAATCCCACTTGTCTTGAATTTTTATTAGGCTCAGAGTGATTGTGCCAGCAGGGCAGGGATAGTAGTCCTGGACTACAAAAGGTTAAAAAAAATCTTGTCTTTCCATCTCGTGGGTACCTCATAATAAGTCCAATAGCCTTCTTCCAAATGGAAAGAAACCTCACTCCTCAAGGAAAGAATCTCCAGCTTTTCTCCTTCCACCCCATGACCCCAAAGACCTTATACATAGTATCAGAGATCAGATCTAACCCCCAGTGGCTGGGCAGGAGAGCCCAAAGTTATCCTTCTTCTATGTGGTAGTTACATAATCTGTTGTCAATGTGAGAAATATGAGTGAAGGGGTGGAATTTAGTGTGTCAATCAGGCAGCAGCTTGATGATCTCATTTGGAGGCACTGAGGAAATAAATAGCTTCCTGGAGGCGGGGCACACACTCTCTCCTTGAGTCATCCTGTCGACAAGACACCTGGGACTATGTAAGTGCCCTGACCTGGAGTTGCCATGTGGAGACCCCTGCCAGTGCTGGGATGCTTTCAACACCACTGAATCCACAAGACTTCCTGCATTTGGTGTCACTTTTGTGTTGCATAAGCCTGAATAGAAATTTATAGATGGGTATCAGACATAGGGGCTGGTATTAGACTTATAGACTTGTTCTGGACTAGATTGGGAAGTTTTCTTAGTGTAAAATTATGGTACTCTTTATATAAATTTCTTTCTTATACACATACAAATGTCTATGAATTTGTTTCTCTAGTTTACCCAGACTTACACACTCTACCTGATCCCTCTAGCCATCTCCCCACCAATACTGTAAACTCTTCTTTTCTGGTTGGCCTGATTTGCTAGTGGCAGTCTTGCAGTTGTGGACCCTGACTCCCTTCTCCAAAAAAAAAGGGGGTGGGCTTTGGGAAGAAAGTGACCAAGGGCATCTTGGGGCCAAACTCTTCTCTTCTCTACTGTTCATCCCTTATGTCTTCAAAAGGCTCCTTCACAGAATGGAGGACATGGCCCAATCCATTAGTTCTCCCCACCCTGATGCCTTACTTCAGATGTGAGGATAACTGTACAGTGTGAACTTCCAAAGAGTTTTTAATGGTTATGATGGAAACAATGTCTGTTTTATAAAGAACACTTTGTTCTAATAACCTGGCATTCTGTGATGCTCACCTTCCAGACATGATCACTGAGGACAAAATGGATGCATAAGCAAAGGTGAAGAAAGCTATGAAAATATATAGCATCTGGGGTCTTAAAGGCTTGAAGATAAACCAGCTGACATCTACTGAGAAATAACAGAACCTACATGGAATGCTGAGTGGAGACCCCAAACCCATCTGTAGGTGATTGAACATTGTCTTATAGAAGGGTCACAGGGAAGAAACAGCCAGTCAGGGTCCATTCTTGCAACAATGAAACATACAAGTTTCCTGTAGTTCTTTAGTGTTTCCTCCCCCAAAGTAGCATGACCCCAGTTCTACCCTACAAATCTGGCTAGACCAGAGCATGTACAATTGTAAAGATAAGAGTTAGCAACAAGGGGAATCTAGGACAGATAAATTGCTCAGGACCAATAATGAGAGTAGAGATACCAGGAGGGGAAGGGAAAGGTGAGGGGGGGAGAAATGATGGACATATAGCCCCCCCCCCTCCTAGGGGGATCGATACAGAAAAATGGGAGAAGTGAGACACCAGTCAACGTAAGATATGAAAATAAGATTTATAAATCATCAGGGGTTCACGAGGAAGGCAGCGTGAGAGAGGGAATGAGCTGATACCAAGGGCTGAAGTAGAAAGCAAGTGCTTTGAAAAGCAAGATGGCCACATAGGCATAAATGTGCTTGACCCAATGGATGCATGTATGGATTGTGATAAGAACTGTAACCCCCCAAAAATAATTTTAAAAGACAAGCATATCTGTTTTCTCAGTTTGGAATAAAGTAGAAGTGGATGGATTGGAATGGAAGAGAAGCTATCAGCATCTGTCCACTGTTAGAAGAAAGAAGCATCAGGACACTTGTTCTAGTAAAGTGTGTTTGTGTGTTTATATATGTGTGTCCAGGGTTGCAACATGAAATGTGTTTCTGACTGTGGATTACAGTCACACACTTTGCAGGACACTGACTGAACCTGGCTGATCCTCAATGTCTTTACCTTTCAGCTAATGAGGAGAAAGTAGATTGTAGCATCTCTGTGAGCTCCCTGGTGGACTCTTTGTGGGCTCAGACTAAGACTCGGATTTTTGACATGTCATTTCTAGTCATTTCTACCTTCTAGTTAAAAGGGGCAAATGAATATAAGGAGAAGAAGAGGGAGAGAGTAATTAAATAATTTTTAAGTTCTCTGCAGGGATCATAAACATTTTCTTTTTTTAAATCGAAGTGCAACCAGGAAAACAAAGAGAAAGATGGCATATCTGGGTGGGGGAGGGGAACGACAGACACAAATAACTGGGATTCCTGGAAATGTATGAATCTTCCTAAAATATAAGCTTGTTTATTTTTATTAAGAACTGCTTTTATTAGTGGCGGCAAAAGAGGGAAATTTATGGGTGGCTGCCATAGCCAGGAGATGACAAATCCTACTCTTCCCTCTGCTCTTTCCACCCCCAATCTCTGCCCTCCAGCTTCCCAGCCCCCACGCTCACTCCCGTATCCTCTCCCCACCCCTGCCTTTCTAGAGTTCAGAGCTGGGAAACTGCAAAGCTAGAGATTCTATTGCACTTACTGGATTGAACCCAGATAGGTTTAAGCCAGGAGGCCCGGAAGGACTGGTGATTAGATGGTGGCTGATACCCGCAAGGTCAGCAGTTCAAATCCACCAGCCAAAGAGGAGGTTGCCTGCTCTGGGAAAGACTTGTACTCTCTGAAATCCAACGGCACCATTCTATCCTGCCCTTGATGGCTTTGATGAATTCTAATCAACTGAACAGCGATAGACCTGGGGGTCGTCCTTCTCAGACTTGGTTAAGTTGGATGCTTATGCCCTATTTTCATGAGGTCTGGTCTGTACCCACAGGCTGCTATCTGAGAAGCAATCCTGGTGCAAAGACAATTGGCCTCAATCAGTCCTGACTCACACTGACTGTGGATGTGTCAGCAAGGAGCTATGCTCAATCGGATTCTCGTTTTAAGAACAAAGGCTGATTTCTTTTACAAGTAGATTGTCAGACCTTTTCTGCAAGGCACCTCTGGGTGGGCTCCGACCTCAAGCCATTCTTTTAGTAAACAGGGGTGTTAAGCCCACATCTGAAATAATGTCCTTGGCCTTGTGCAGCAGTTGCTTTTCTTTCTGGAGTCCACCCAGCAGCCCCATAAGAAACAGGGCATTCCTCCTCTCCCTACACAGCCCAGTCATGGGACAGTCAAACTGCTTCTCTGCAGAGATCAGGACGAGAATGAAGACGGTGGCTTTCCACACCGATGATGTCCACTTCAGGTTTTCGCAGAGTCCCTTCCCTTATCTGCATCTACCCAGGAAAAGGAAAAAGGAAAATTCAACTCATATTAAAACAATTTTTAAAAAACCTTTCTGCATTGTATGGAGAGACATGCCACAAATGCATCACTTAATCAAGCACTTAATACTGGGACCCTATCCTTTCAGGAGTGCCTGGGAAGCACAGAGGGTCCAGGGCTTGGCTATTAACTGAAAGAGTGGCCTTTTGAGCTCACTCAGAGGTGCCTCAGAAGAAAGGCCTGGCAATAGGTTTCTTAAAGATGTCAGCTCTGCACAGCCCTGGACCACGGTCCTATGCTTCAACACACCGGGTCACTGTGAGTTGGGAGTCGACTGAACAGCAACTTGCTTTTGTTTCTCCTTGAATTTCAGCTGAAGGGACATTTTAAAGTTCAGGGGGCCATGATGGCCCCTTTAAAAACCTGTTTTAAACAAAGAAGAAAAGGACAGAGCAGAACACCGAGATGGGCTTTTAGACACAACAGAGAATTAGACTGTTTGCAATAACAAAAATTCTGTCAGCCTATGTTGGGAGCCTGGACCAGCCTTAAAGCAGGCCAGTGACTTAAGATGTCTTTTCAAGTATTTCCAGCACAGGCATCTCAGTGGGGGCTACATGGACACTGGACCTGGTGCCCCAATCGCTTTTGATAAAGGCACACCAACACATCCATCACCAGGAAAAAAGGATGAGACGGCACCAGTTCACCTTTTGAGGTTGATGTGTAGAGTTCAGGCTCAACTTATTTCGAGAAAAAGCACTGAGGACAAGGATGTTCTTTAGAAGCTAAGTGGCATTCACCTGAAAGTCCTTGAGAGGAAGTACTGAGCTCAGAAAACGTTCCTAAAAATGTGCTCACTATCTTGTTACCAGGTTCATAACACATCAGCCCTCTAAATGGCCTGGCTTCATGTTGGTATTCGTTCCCATGAAGATCACACAGCGCTGCTGAAATATCAGAAAACAGTGAGTTTAAAACACTACCTGAACTACTCCTGTTAGACCAGAGGATGTACACTGGTACAGACAGGAACCAGAAACGTGGGGAATCCAGGACAGATAATCCCTTTAGAACCATTGGGAAGAGTGGCGATACAGGGAAGGTGGAGTAAAAAAGGGGGGAACTGATTATAAGGATCTACATATAACCTCCTCCCTAGAGTACGGACAACAGGGGAGTGGGCAAAGAGAGACATCAGACAGTATTTGAAATGACAAAATAATAATTTATAAATTATCAAGGGTTCATGAGGAAGAGGGGAGGGGCGAAGTGGGAAAAGGAAGAGCTAATACAAGTGTTTTGAGAATGATGATGGGAACAAATGTACAAATATACTTTGCTGGCATACAATGGATGGATGTGTGGATTGCGATAAGATTTGCATGGGCCCCCAATAAAATGATTAAAAAGAACGCTATCTGAATATCAAGAAACAATGAGTTTAAATGGGGGACTGTGTCCTAAAAGTTGGCGGGAAAATAGAATAAAAGGATAATGGAATTTTTCTGTGAACTTTTCGAAGCTCCCTCTTAGAACAGCTTATCGCCGGAGGGAAATGAATGATTATTCACTTGTTGTGAATATATATGAATACCTAGAATAAAATTAAGGCAAGTGTGTTAGCATATGAAAATGCACAGGTTTTCTCACCTTCCCCCTCAAAACTAGTAATAATGTATAATTTTTTTCTCTGCGTTTTGCACCTAAAAGAATTTTTTTTTTCTTACAGGAAACTTAGGTTTTAGCAAATCATTGCCACAAGCTATGCCACATTTGTATCTAGAATGCACTTGGCATCCTCCTTCTCTGTTCACATGTAGTTGAAGTAAATTACATCAAATTGTATTTGAAATACCAAACTGGCATTAATGGAGGCTCTTTTTGCTCCAGGCACCATTTTAAAATAGATGAGAATAAAAATGTAGTCTGCATCATTAAGTTTATATGAAACTAGTGAGAATAAAAATCACCATGTAAGTTCTAATAAGATGTGTTTTTCATTCCAGTTTAATAACCCAAGACTATATTCATCTTCCAGTATAATAAATACACCGATAGAAATGTATTCTTTTGTGGGCTTAACATGGTGAGACTCTTTTTTCCTTTCTTTCTCATCTCGCCTCCACACCCGCCCAACACACACACACACACACACACACACACACACTCGCGCGCGCGCGCATCCCCAAGAAGACAGAGTTTTCTGGGAAGCTGGGTGAAGAAAATTCTTCAATATGGCCGTGCAGAGTATTATTATCATAAATAATTAATGTGCACAGCAGAAGAAAGCTGAGCTTCATTAATAATTCTTATTTTTCATTGGCATAAGCTGGAGGTGCTGTATCTTCTTTCATCTGATCTATGTCAATTTCCTTGATTTTAATTTAATAGATGTTAACATTTTTTAAGGTGCGGTACATTATGCTGCAGGGTTGGGTTTTTTTTTTTTCTTCTGTACATAGCATCCTACCACTAATGCTTACCTGCTAAGATATTTTTAGAAACAGACAAAAGGAAGGAGGGGGGAAGGGAAGGTATTGTTTTTATAAAATTAAAAAAAAGAGTTGTGACGAGACAAGGAGGAGTGGGTGTCAGTGTATGCACCTTCCATCGGACAGCTCCCTCGGGGTCTAGTTAAGATGATCCTTTGATTTGAATGTCGGGAAATTTGAAGGAGCCCTGCCATGCATTTGAGCTCATCAAACTTGCCTGTAAAGAATCTGAATATATATATATATATATATATATATATATATATATATATATATATATATTCAGATTCTGGGCGGACCCACTTCTGTAGCCCAAAAAAACAGGTTGTAGCCACCATTGCCTTGCATATGTGATCAACAAAACCACTTGTCAAAACCCCCAAGTCTTTGATTGCAAGCATTTTTGATTTATTAACTGCTCTTGTGAACAGGCGAGCTCCTAAGCATTGCTGATTAGCACAATGCAAGCAGTAAAGAGTCTGTTACTGAGGGCGCCAGACCTGTGCTTTAAAAGGGAGAACCAGGCACTTTCATGGTATTCCAACTTAAGGAGGTTGTGTTAGTCCGGGTAGATTAGAGGAACAAATGCTAGGACATGCGTATAGGTATAAGGAAAGGGTTTATATACAAAAGAAATGTGACCCTAAGAAGGTATCCCAATCCAGTCCAGTGCAAAGTCATAAGTCCAATAATAACCCACATGCCTGAAATCAGTCTACAAAGTCTGCTTCCGACTCAGGAAGTCACAGGTCAGTGGGTGCAGAATTCTGGTGCTGGCAAGGGTCTCCCCATGGCTCCTCGCTTCCAGGGCTCAAGTCCATCAACAGCATGCCACTCCAGCTTCAGAGGTCTGTCTTCATCAGGGCAAAGCCGTGTGGTCTCTCCACCGGCTACTCCAGCCTCCCAGCCGCCGCCATTCTGTATTGCCTGTGATTAATCGTCTCTGAAACTAACTCCCAACAACTGGGGAAGCTAGCTTCTCATCTTCACAAGGGAAATACCGTGAGATTTCCCAGGAGTCTCAGGTGAAAGCCATGCCTGCACAGAGGCCTCATCAGCTACTCAATGGCTTTCTCCTGATTAACAGGCCAGACTCCATCCCTACATTTCAATTATAAAATTAACATAAGCACATGACTGCCACAGAGGTGGATCAGCAACCCGGGCAGCCGTGAGAGAAACTGGTGACTATGACTTTAGGAGGAGTAAAGGTAGGAAGAAGGGGGCCACTGCATCAAAGTTCAAGAGCGTCATTCTGAAATGAAGTCCCGGCACCTCTGGTCTTTGTGCATTTATCACCCTCCTTGGTGAACCCTAGCACTGAGACTCTTATTCGCAGCTACTCAGCTCTTGACCTCGCTTGCCTTCACCTCACAGGTATTATGTAGCTTCTCATTCAGTTCAGCTAAGGTGAAGAAGGAAATCCAAGCAGTGTCTCCAGTATCATATGAGATACTCCTGTCTTTGCAACCCCCAGCTCCTATGTCAGGAAAACTCAAGCCCTGCGTTTAATGCTATTTGCCTGGGCACATATTGTCCGTCTAGAAGGCCTGGCCATTGCCAGATGGACGGAGTGATCCAAATGCTTCCCGTGGATGGCCCCAGTCACACTGCCATTTGCCCTCCCCAACGCCCCCAGAGCTGCAAGATGAGATGTGAAAGAACCCAGAACTGGGCATGTTTCCTGCCTTGCTTCCTGGGTGAATTTGACCTTTGCTAATTATCGACAAGATTCGAGGTCATAGATTCCAGCCTTCAATGGAGTCCCTGGGTGATGTAAGTGGCTAACATACTTGGCGGATCACTGAAAAGTTAGAGGTTCTTATCTACCCAGAGGCACCTCAGAGCAAAGACCTGGTGATTGACTTCCCATAAACTAGTTCTTGGAAACCTTATAGATCACAGCGACATTCTGACTCTTATGGGGTTATGAAGACTCTTTGCACCCAAATCAAATCAACTTGTACTCAATTGTTATATTGAATGGGATCTAGTTTGAGGCGCTGAGAATGATAAGACAACATTTTGAAAAGAGCTTCTTTCAGAGCAGCGTTAATTCTGCTGAATTCATGGTTTGTTTGTTTTTTTTGGGGGGGGTGGGGCTCACTGCCTTCTGGTGGTCATGGGAGTTAGCCACCGCTGCTCCTGAGAGTTGCCGCTGGATTTGAACTGCCAAGTCTGTGGGTCGCAGTCCTGCCCTCAACCACTTACACCACCGGGGCTCAGGCCAGAATTCATGGTTTTCTGATGCAGAAACACACTTCAAATTCATGGGTGGAAGAATGGTGAAATCATTGACTTGTTATGAGAGGTTCATTGGGAATAATGCCCCCATAGAAATCAGCAGTTACAGAAAGATCAAAAACTCAAATTCACTGTCATTGACTCGATTGTGCTATAGCAAACCTATAGCACGGGCTAGAACTGCCTCTGTGGGTTTCTTAGGTTATAGCTTCTTATAGGAGAAGATTGTATTATATTTGTCTCTCCACGAGGGGTGGTAGTTTCGAACTGTACCCTTTGCAATTAGCAGCCCCATGTGTAACTCACTACACCACCTGGGCTCCTATTGCAGAGGGATAGCTCCTTCTAGGAAGAGATGCATTTTCCATCTAGGGTCAATGGTGGAGATGAAGTCAATTTTTGAGGAAATAACTAACCTTGCTTGTGTCCTGATTGAAGAGGGCCAATGATTAAAAACAAATATTAGCCACCAGCATAGGCATCTCCGTTGGCTTATCTTAAATAATTCTGACTGAAAAATTAAAGCTGAGCAAGCTATCTGCTCGATGGGTCCAGATCACCTGCAGAGAAGAGCAGAGCTTTTGAGGTAAATTCCAAACAATCAAGATCCAGAAATATTGCTTGGCTAGATTGTGGCAGGATAGAAAGCATGGTTCTATCAATATGACCCTGAAGACAAAGCTTATTTAATTCAATAGCTTTCAAGAGGTAGAAATGGTCCAGTCAAAGCAAAAGCCAACTTCTGGAGGGCCAATGAGTGATAATTTTCTCATAATCTGCTTGTTATGAGATATAGCTTTATCAGAAAAATTATTGAGAAAGCTGATCCAGAGAATCTTTCCCCATAACAGTAATGCTCCTGCTCATTCCTCTCATGAATAAAAGAGTAATTTTTCTAGGGAAATTCATTAGACATTTACCGGATAGCCCTGACTTGGTTTCTTTGGACTTAATTTTTGTTTCCTAATATTAGAAAAAGTATTTGAGGAATCCATTTTCCTCCAGTTCATAATGTAAAAAAAAAAAAGGATATTGCAGTGACAAGGCTAAATCCCCAGGACCCTCAGCTTTTCAGAGAATGGACTAAATGGCTGGTATCATTGCTTATAACTAGAGTCTTGCCTCGAACTTCATGGAGTTTATGTTGAGAGTTAAGTTTATATTTTTCATGTGAAAGTTTAAAATCCATTTCCCACCAACTTCCTCAAGTCCCTCTTTGCCAAATGCATTAGGGTTCCGTGCTTATGGTCCTTCTTTGAAGTGGTCTACATCCTGTGCTCAGTTACACAGTGAGGTTACATTGCTTATTCTGTCTGGAAAGCATCTTAGAATTCCCATGGCAAAGAGTTCACTGAGACAAGCATACTTAGGTGATTACTTCAAGAACAGCAATGGGGGAAAAAAAAACTCCTTGTTTAATATGTTTAGGGTCTGTCATGGGTCAAGGGGAGAGACTTCATTAAAGATGGAAGTTAGCCCCAAAAGACCAGGCAGAGGCTACCTGCCAGCCGAGCTCCATCAGCTCTGCATGACACAAAGATAGCTAGGGGGCTTTGCAGGATACCCAAGGCTTCTGCTACCTGTCAGTTGACAAGGGATGGATGGACCCTATTCTGTGAATTGACTCCCTGTGGAAATGTGACCAATTAGTGTAAAGTGCATGTTTGGCAAATGTTAAGTGCTGTATTTGAACCAATAAATGTGAATCCTGCAACAACAAAAAAAAGAGATGAAAGTTAGTTACTCTGCATTCTCAGAATCTGCACTGAAAAGCAAAGAGGGATTGCCTGGGTTTCCCCTTCTCACCACCTTCTTTGGGCCTAAGGATTCTCAAGGATTTATTCACTCACAGTAAACTGGGAGCTGGAAATTAAAGGTTTGGTGGAGCAAAAGGTGTTGGCACCACCTGTGAACACCGTTACTTCAGTCACACTGAGCCATAGAAAAACATAGAGTCTTGAATACAGTAGTCAACAGCTAAAAAGAAATGCAAGGGGAGCATACTGAGAATGGGAAGTCTTGTTCGATTGGAGAATGACATATTCTACTTAATAGAACATTTATTCAACAGAGAACTTTAGTGTGTATAATGCTGAGCTGAAGATCAAAATTGCCAGGGTTCAAATATTTGGCAATGTCTCTTACTAGTTGTGTGATCTATTTAGCCTCTTTGTGCCTCTACTTCTTCATCTATAAAATGGAGATACATTGGGGATATGCATTCATCTATAAAATGGGAATGAGCGTGATGCATAAATATGCATTTAAAACTTAACAGTGCTTAATGCTTAGCACATAGTTGATTGCTATTAGATATTATTATTTTTGTTCTATTTAAATCGCACTTTTAAAGAAATCAGAACATAACAAAATTTATAGCTAGCAGCATTTAATCTTTTTGGAGATGGCAAGAAGGCTCAATGCATTGTTATTTCTGTAATTCTGTTAGGTAGAATGTCAGGATTCTTTTCAGATGGGGCTTATTGAGTAGAGTGAGTCAGGCCTATAAGTTCAAGTTTCAGGGATTTTCTCACTCAGTGGTGGTACAATTTGTGTAAGGGAAATCTCTACTTGAACTTCAATTTCCCAATTTAAAATGAGTCACAATTTACTACCTAGTTGAATGATAAATATCCATGATGACTCACTTCATTTATTTTCTAATTATTGGAAAACCCAATTATTACTCTGTGGCTATTGGTTCAGACCATAGGAAGCTGGGGGTTCTTAGGCTGTTTCTATGCAGCAGGGGTGTCTTAAGAAATTATCTTCCTGCCCTTGGAATCCCACAGTCATTCAGCTATCTATTGAGCTCTAGCTCTACCTTTTTGCATGGTCACTGTGAATTGACAACTGGCTTAATGGCAATGTTTATCGTTTTGTCTTTCTGGGTGGGGTTGGGTTGGTTGTTCTTTACCAGATTCCATTTAGACCCATGCTCTTTAACTTTGTTTTTCATGTTAATACTCTTTCACAATTAAAAAAATCACTTTACGGAGGGCTTCTACAGCTGTTATCACCATCCATCCATCCATCCGTCCATCCATCCATCCATTGTGTCGAGCACATTTGTACATTTGTTGCCATCATCATTTTCAAAGCATTTTCTTTCTACTTGAACCCTTAGTATCAGCTCCTCATTTACCCCCTCCCCCCACCCTCCCTCCTTCATGAACCCTTGATAAATTTATTTAAATTTT
>PVJH01005386.1:71606-113066 GCA_004026705.1 Nesogale talazaci | reverse complement strand
ATAATTAGGTTATGAATATCTGTTAATTCATATAGAATTAGTCCCTTCTATTTAAGCATTTTCTGTGTGTGAACTGCTGTATGAAGACATGTGTCTCATATCATCAGTGTGATATAGACAGTAGTATATAGTGATGATCTAAACAGTAGGATACTATTTTTCTCCAGAGGAGAAATCAAAGATATATAACTTCCCTGAGTGTAATAGCAGACATATGGTGAAAGGTACTAATCTGGTCTGTGGGGCTAGATGTATAGATAGCATCATGTGTCGATAGGTTTCCATGGTTAAAATGTTCACCTCTATGAGATCCCAGATCAGTCAATGGAATCAAAGCCCTATCAAGAGGAAGAGGAGGGGATCTCTTCAGAAAGCAATTATCATTGCTAGTGCTGTGGACTTTTCCTAAAACCCCCACAATGAAATTCACGCCATGGGGCTTGTTTTCACATAGGTTAGTTTAATACTTTTGTTCAGATAAGTCAAAATAAAACAAAAAAAGCATATTATACTCAGTCATTCTTTTTTAGGATTTAATTGGGAGTTCTTACAGATATTTTTAAATCCATACTTAGATTGGGTTTAATTGTACAATTGTTGCCAATAACATTTATAATCCATTTTCTTTTCCCTTTAACTCCCTGATATCAACTCCCATTTAACCCCTCCTTCTTCAATCGTCCCACTCTCCTGAGTCCTTTATGAATTATATTGCTATTGTTATTTTGTTGTTTTTGTCATGACTTACACCATCCAATGAATATAGTCATCTATATTTCTGGTGTTTATCCTCTCAAATGGGTTAGCAGTCATTGTTATGCTCACTGCCCCCTTTCCCATGCCCTCATGGAATCATTCCTCCCATTACTATTTCTGATGGGTTTATCTACTGTAGATTTCATGCATCAGAAGATCTTACTGGTACCAATGTACGTATGCAGGTCTAGCAAGGTTAGTGAGGTAAAACTAATGCCATAAGTGTTGTTGGAGGACATTTTAAAGAACTAGAGGGCAGTTCTGTGTTTCATCACTGCACACTAGATGTATTGCTCCTTCCATGTAGGGCTTTGGTAAGGGATTATCCAATTATCTTTCAGGTGGGCTTTGGGTCCCCACTTTGCCCACAATCTTTCACATCAATTTATTACTCATTTTTAAACTTCTGAAACCTATTCTGTGACAGCTCATTATCACGGAGGCTAGCATTCTTCTTGCATTTGGGCTTTATTTTTTTCCCTGCTAAATGTCCACTTGTTTAACTTCAAGCCTTTAGGACTCCAGATGCTATATCACTTAATAGCTGGGAACCCTCAGATTTCTTTAACACATTTGCTTATGCACCCATTTTGTCTTCAGTGGTCATGTCAGTAAGGTATCATACAATCGTGTCAGTAAGGTATCACGTTATTATAATTATTATTATAATAAGCAGTCCATGTACTGAGGTAAGATGTGTATATATGTATATATACACATATATATTTATACTTATCTTTATATATTTATATCTTAAAACTCACTCTTTTGTGTGTGTGGGCATTACTGCCCTGGTCGGAGTAGGAGGCCCAGCCTTGCTTCTGGAGAGCTGCTGCTGGATTTGAACTGCCAACCCTGTGGGTCACAGTCCTGCACACAACAACTACACTACCGGGGCTCAGCCCCAAATGTCACTCTTTAGTAACTAGAATTTTAATGAGGCTCACATGTTATGTCTTGTAATGAAGCTGGGGCAAATTGTTCTCAAACTCGAGTTTGTTTGTTTTTTCAGCCACAAACTCACACACCGATTTAAGTGTATGAGCTGACTATTGCTTAAAACAAATTAGGGCACATTGTAGGTTCAATTCCAGGTCACAGAAATAAACTAAATGTTATAATATTAAAATCACTTCCAAAACATACTTTAGTCTGCAAAATGTATGATCACATTATGTAAAGATTAAAATTTTGAGGCGATTATCAAAATGTGACACAGAGATACAAAGCCAGAGCATGCTGTTGAGGGGAGGAATGTGCGAAGACTCAGTAGAGAAAGGCTTGCTACAAACTTTCACTTTTAAAATATTCAGTCTTTGTGAATTACAATAAAATTATGTGCTTCTCTATTTAAGATTTTCTTACTATATAAGATCTTACTAATTAAGAGAAAAGTGTTGAAAAAGGCACAAAATGTTTGGAAAAGGACATAGAAATTCTACAAAACTACATATTTCAGATTTTAACTTTCTTTCTAGTTAAAATCTATTAGAGTTTTTAATCATTTCTTATCTATGGACCAGAGTAAGAAATAAAAAAGGTACAGTATTGTATGTAAAATACAATTTTTTTAAACTAATGCATAACTATTCAAATTCATTCTAATTTAATTTAACTATTTTCATAAAATATGGATGTAGTAATACTTTTGGGGGGCATCACTTCCCTCTGGTGGTGGGAGTAGGAGGCCCAGCCTTTGCTCCTGTGGAGCTGCTGCTGGTATTGAACCTCATCCCAGTGAGCCCCAGTCCCGCGCACACAACCACTACGCCACCGGGACTCAGCTGTAACAATACTTTTTAATCTAATCAATAAAATTGCAAACCACTAACATACTGTCTTCTAAGGTGTCTTGTTCAAGAGTCTTAAAACATACTGCCCTAGTTACAGTAGTCAAATAACATGTCTAATACATTTGTGGCAAGATATTTCCTCTTGAGTATCACTGACAAAAATGGATTCTGGAGCAGGTTAACATGAATTATTTTATTTGAATTGTAAGCAACAAAAGCTATTTATTCCATAAGAGTAGTACCATAACTTTTGATTTCATGGTAAATATCTAGAAAATTTTAACTCCTGGTGATGCCTGGTGTTAATTTGGTTTTCGGTAATGAATTTTCAGAAGGCGAGTATAAGGACTTTCTTCCAAGACTCGTCAAGTGGATTCAAACCTCTATTTTTTTCATTAGCAGCTTAACATAAACTAATTACTAGAGTGAATAAGACCATTCTCATATTTTCTTACACCATATGTGCATATAGGGAAATATGTGTGTATATATATACATATATACATCTCACTCAATGTCCACTTACTTTATTAAAAGAATGAATGATTCTGGTTACAAGAATTTAAAGTAGTCCTCTTCCAGAGATGCACAGCAGCAGAGCAGAGGGATACACCCTGGGCTGGAATACCTCAGCCACCTGCTGCTCCTGCAGATGAAGATGCCGCTCTCTACTTCTCTGAAGACGTGAAGTCTTAGAACCCCCCGGGCAGTTCTACTCTGTCCTGTAGGGTCACTGTGAACTGGAATCCACTTGATGGCAGTGGCAAGAGGTGTAACATGATCTATGTCCGTGCAGTTTGTTCGAAATAAATGAAATAGTTTATGAATGATAGTGGCTATCTCGATAGGATACTTTGCATTATTTTCCACAAGTGTTCATTGTTTTGAATGTTTGGTGGTTTAGCATTTGTTTCCAGTGTATGAGACGTTTTTTACCAAGTCTTTTTCTTATTTATAAAGAAGCGCATTTGTTCTCACATGCTCCAAAAATAAATGGATAGAACAAAACATGGAAATGTCATTCTTCATTGCTTCAGGATGTGTGGTGGCACCAGCTATTTAAACATAACTGCCTCACCACAGACATATGTGTGTCAGGAGTATGCACCAAAATTAGCACCTACTGGGACATAAGAGTAATGCTTGACTTGCAAAAACACTAATTTATATTTCTTATGAGCAAAACCATACTAGATGCTTAGTGAATTGTTTTTATATTTTGTGCACTCTCTGTGTTGTTGTTGTGTTTTGTCCTTAGCTTCAAGCCAGGCAATTAATTATGGGAACATTGTTCACAAAACATTTTGACATGAAACTTGTCCTCAATACTGAATCACTGATAAAAATCCAACTTGCATGCATTTAATATGAAACAAAGAAATTGAGCTTGGCCTTGAAAAATGATTGATATTTAAACTCCAATTAAAAATTATGAATGACATATTTTGTTTAGAAACCATATTAAATTAGTTTGCTTATATTTAAGGAATTGCCTAAAATAGCAATTTCAAATACTGATAGATGTAGTTCTTTGGATGTTCTAAGACTTTCCAGAAAAGAACACAGGCATGAATTATCTTTCCCATAATCTCAAAGTTCAAGTACACTCTTTCATAGATTGGGCTTTTGTGAGTATGACCCTCTAGCTTGAGGTTCCATTTATTATGACTTCTTTAATAATACCATCACTATTATATTATGTAGAAAAATAAGGGATAGTAATTATAATGATACACTGTTCAACTTATAAAACTCAATGAGAATGGAGTTTGACTAGCTAAACAGAGAACTTGGGGATGTGTAGCTCCTTAAATAGCATCCCTAAGGAGAAGTTTCATTGGTCAAGTGCGAACTTTTGAAGAATCAGCATCCAGGTGATAAATTCATGGCATGCTCTCTACCGTTATTTTTATCTACTACTTATGTCTACTTATGTCTGTCATTCTATCTATCATCTATCTATCTATCTATCTATCTATCATCTATCTATCTATCTATCTATCTATCATCTATCTATCTATCTATCATCTATCTAATCATCTACCTATTTAATGGAGAAAGACAAAGTTATCCACTCCTCAAGGAAGTAAGTACCTGGAAATCCTATGACAACATAAAGGAGAGTTTGAAACATTCCCTTAGGATTTTCAAGACTATACAGCTTTCAGGAGCAGACAATCTCATTGATCTTTCTGCTGTAGATCAGTATGCATTGAGTTTGGATTCCCCAACCTAGCATCCCAATGCTGTTTTAAATTTTTAAACCATTTTATTGGGGGGTCATCCAAGTCTTATCCTGATCAATACATATATCAATTGTATGTAATCCACATTTGCACATTTGTTGTCATCATCATTCTCAAAACATACTCCTTCCACTTAGGCCCCGGTATCAACTTCTCATATTTTCCCTCCCTCGCCACTCCATGTCCCCCATGAACCCTTAATTATTTATAAATTATCATTATTTGTCGTATCATACACTGTACAATGCCTCCCTTCACCCACATCCTGTTGTCCATACCCCAGGAAGGAGGTTACAGGTAGGTCCCTATAATTGGTTCCCCCATTCTACTTCACCTTCCCTCCACCCTCTTGGCATCACCATTCTCACCACCATTCCTGAAGGGATCATTTGTTCTGAATTCTCTGTTTCTGGCTCTTATCTGTAACAGTGTACATCCCCTGCTCTAGCTGGATTTGTAAGTTGGAATTGGGTTCATGATAGTAGGTGGGATGAAGCATTTAAGAACTAGAGGAAAGTCTCATAGTTCATTGTTGGTACACTGTGTCTTGCCTGGCTTACCCCTTCCTGCGACCACTCTGTGATAGTATGTCGCTTCACCTACTGATGGGCTTTGGGCACCCAATCTGTACTCCCTCTCATTTATAATGATATAATTTTTAGTTCTTTGTTTCCTGATACCTGATCCCTTTGACATCTCGTGGTCACACAGGTTGGTGTGCTTCTTCCATGTGGGCTCTGTTCCTTGTGGGCTAGATGGCTGTTTCTTTATTTTCAAGCCTTTAAGACCCCAAATGCTACATTGTTTGATAGCCGGGCACCACTAGCTTTCTTCACCACTTTTGATTATACATACATTGCCTTCAGCAATCGTCTCGGGAAGTTGAGCATCATGGAATCTATGTTAGTCCGGGTAGACTAGAGGAACAAATTTCAAAGACATGCATATGGATCTAAGGAAAGGGTTTATATACAAAAGGAATGTGACATTGAGAAGGCATCTCAGCCCAGTCCAGTTCGAAGTCATAAGCCTGGTATTAACCCATATGCCCAATACCAGTCTATAACATCTCCTTCTGACTCATGAACTCACAGGTCAGTGGGTGCAGAATTCCGGTGCTGGCAGGGGTCTACCCATGGCTCCTCGCTTCCAGGGCTCAGGGTCGATCAATAGCATGCCACTCCAGCTTCAGAGGTCTGGCTCCATCAGGGCAAAGCTTTGTGGTCTCTCCACTGGCAATTCCAGCTTCTCGGATCTTGTCACTTTGGTGATTCATCGTCTCTGAAACTAACTCCCAACAACGAAGGGAATAGCTTCTCATTTTCACCAGGGAAATATCGTGAGATTTCCCAGAAGTCTCAGGAGAAAGCCATGTCCACAGAGAGGCCTCATTGGCTACTCAATGGCTATCTCCAGATTAACAGGTTAGACTCTACCCCTACATTTCAATCATAAAATTAACGTAAGCACATGACTGCCACAGAATCCCAATTTAATAGAACAAAGTGTTCTTTCATTGTAGAAGTACTTGAGTGAAGGCTTAATGTCCATCTGTTGTCTTAATACTAACAATATAAATATATTTGCATAGATCTATTTCACCATCATCATATATACATATATTCACCTCTGCACATGTCTGTATTTAGACCTTTATATCTGCCCTTTACTCCCCTCCCCAGTTCTTTCCTCTATTTCCTTTTACCTTCCTTACTACCCACTATCATGCTCAGTCTCCATTTGGTTTTTAGTAATTTCTCTGTTACATTACCCTTGTTCCTCCCTATCAGGCCTCTCACATCCAGTTTGTCACTGATTTTGAATCACTTTTCCAATTATCATTGGGTTGGTCAACACCACCTCCTTTCCAACTCCTCCCCATCTCCCATGCGCCACATCCCCAAACCCTGTGAACCATCAGCCCTATTGAACCTATCTTATCTAGGTAGACCTACAGAGAAAATAATATGTGCAAGAAAACAAAACATCCTAAGATGAAGGGACTTCATCTTCATTTAAGAAATTAAAACAAGGATAATGGCAGCAACATCAAAAATTCCAATGTCCATAAAATATATATATAAGAAAGCTAAAAAATAAAATAAAAACATGTAAATTGTTCAAGGTCTGTTCATTGACCTCCAGGAGTGTTTCCTGGATGAGTTAAACTGGGTGTCACACCATGGCCCCAAAGTATATCACTGGCACTCTCTTAGGAAATCCATGCTCTGATGTATACCTTTTGTGTTTTGCAATGGTGTGATTGGGTCAGACAGTACAATCCCAAACCTCCTTCTTCATTGTTGCTCCCACAGGGCCTTGGGTCAGTGAAGGACACCATGTTTCATAGTGGGGCCAGCCATATGGTCCTCTCCTGCCTGTGACCCCTCTGGGAGGAGATATCACTTCACCTATTGATGGACTTTGGGTGCCTAATCTGAGTGGGAATAGCATCCTCAAAGTTTGGTAGGCCAGGATGCACTCTATTCTCTCTTCTTCCCCCTTCATTTGTTCTTGTGTGCTCTGGTCAGGCATGACCCACTCCTCAAGTTGCAGCTTTATTGCGGACTTCCAAGGCAAACTCCCCTAGGGGGAGAAGCAGTGTCCACATAGTTGGGATTTGGGCTGAATCCTCAGACCCCTCCCCTGGCTCCCAGCTCCATACCATCAGGCTGCATTCCCATCCTGGAACATCAGTTTTAAGTCTGGTCCCTCTTTCTCTGTGGGGCTATCTGTTCCCCTTGGGTGGGTTAGTACTCTATTTCCTCTCTACACATCGCCATCTTCCCCCACCCCTCCACACACACCCCTACCACTGCATTTGGCTACCATATGTAGCCCTGAACTTGGCCTGTCTCCTGCCTTACTATGTGGGCCTCTCCCCAGGAAATTCTGTATACTGCATCCCAATGCTTAATTCACTGTGCCACCAAAAAAGGAATGAACATTTCTTCCATCATTATACATATTTATGTATTTTTCTGTAAGAGGGAAAACAGTATTCACAAATGCTCACTGATTTGTTCACTGAGAATATATCAATTGTCTTCTCGGAAACCCTTTAAAGGATTGCTACAATGTATGTATGTAGGTTTGGTTTGGGGTTTTAGTGCAATTAAACATGGTCAAATCCACCACTGTCAAGTTAACCCCAAACCATAGTAACCCTGTAGGATGCAGTCAAACGCCTTTGGATTTCTTAAGCTGCAAATCTTTTCAGGAGCAGAAATCCACATCTTCCTCCCTTGGAGCAGCTGATGATGAACGTATGCAAATTCATACCCTCATGTGGTTTAAATTGATGTCGCAAACATATGTGGCTGTACAAAAATTAATGCTACAAATCAGCATCTTGTTAATATCTCCACTTCAAATTCAAACAGAATCTTGTCCTTTCTTCTCTACTTCCTTTAGTTATGGGCCCAACAAAGTATTTTTGATGAAAAAAAGATTAGGTCAATCTACAGAAAAAAAAAAAGAACATGAGAAAAAGAATGAGAAAAAAGTTAGGAGGTACTATCAGTATTGGCTAGATGCTACAAAAATGAATGTAGCAGAAAATGAATTAGGTATTCAAACTCTTTCAAAGATTTTAATTTATGCAAATAACAGTTCTGAGCTATCAAATTTTACTTTGTGCTATTCTTGAAGTATTTCTTTGACCCTGACACCACTTTGAAACTGAATTACATGGTTCTACTCATTAAGCAGGTTATAAAAGTATTAATTCTGAACTTTGAATAACTGTGAAATAAGACTGAGACAATAAGATGAGCAATATATTTTTACAGTGTCCTATGTCATTTCCACAAATGCTCTAGTTAGGAATAGTTAAGGAAAAATATTCTATTAGTCTATATCCTTGCTTTCCTGATAAACTATTTAAGTTAAATTCATTTTCTCTCTTTCTCTTTGTCATCTTGATTTCAATGAATGGCAAAATCCACCTTCCCCAATCCATTTTTAGGTGTAATTAGTAACAGTCTACTTCATTTCTTTCTGGGAAGTATTTGTGAAGTGACTTTTAAAGCCATTTAATTTATATCAGATAATACATACTTTTGCCTTTTTTCCTCTGCTACTTATGATGGGGAAAAGTAGACAAATTTTTTTAAATGTGTTTTTTCTTTTCAGTCTGTCCCATTATTTTCCAAAGTTTCCTTTGGATCTGACAGTGCAATTTACCATATTATTTTTTCTGGAGTGAGCAATTGAACATAAATTATGCATATGAATTCAGTCCACCAATAGTCTTGTTCAGTTTTTAATATTAATATTATGGAAGTAGCCCTGTCTAGTTAATGAATTGCCTAATGAATTGCTGGCCATTAGGGCAGCGTTTTGAATCCAGCAGTCCCTTTGTGTGAGAAAGGTGAGATTCTGTTCCTGTAAAGATGGAAACCCAAAATGGGGTTCATTCTACACCTCCTTATAATGTCTCTGTGAGTCAGACTTCTCTAGTGACAATGCCTTTGGCTTGTTATCTGGTCTCTTGCTTCTTTATGAAGCCCCTGTAGCCAATGGTGAAAGTATGTAGGATACTGATCCACAAAATCAAGCCCTCCTGGAGAAATCTAGCAGATCTGTTTCTCAAATATCAGCCATTGAAATTCAGAGGAGCACAAATTCGACACACTTAGACTCATCGTGAGTATTTTAATCTAGATAAATAATTAGCCACCAGTGTCTCATATAGTATTGCACCCCCTTACAACACTTCTGCTATGTTGGTTTCCTTCCTGGAGTTTCAAAAACTATCAAGATTTTCAAATCAAAATATTTCTGACTTTGTCATATAATAGAATTTATCAAATAAAGATGTTGAAGGATTATCCAATTTAATCAAATGTTTCCTTTTAAGAGAAATGAAGACTACACATTCCTAGTGCTACACAACTTTATTTGGAATAAGGTCTATCCATGTACATTAGATCATTATTCATAAAGTTAATGGACAGCTAGATTTTTGATAGGAAATTTTATTAAAATAGTCTTTTGGCTTAATAATTTCATATGATATTATTAAAGGATCATATGTACCTTAATGTTTTGCTGTAATTATGTTCTCTTTTATTTTTAAATGTTGTATTTTGAAAGCAAGTCATATTGATTAAAAAGTAGACATTATAAAGATTGGGTCAATGAAATTTTATTGCAAAACAAAGCTTTTGCCTCAACTTTTAAATGGCTTAAGCCCATAAACATTTATTATGCTTAGTTTTGTACACTGACTAGACTTACTTTTTCTAGTTTACAATAAAATTTAGGTAAAATTGACCCAATTTCTTGTTTTAAAAGAGATGTAACTATGAAAAGAAACATACATAATGGAGAAAATTGTGGAGACTTTTGCAAACTACCACTATTTCTTTTCTTAACTGTTTCCCCAATATAGTTTGTAATTTTCTAGAATCATATCTTTCCCAATGACTATAGTAAATTAGATATTTCTACATTTGTTTAACAGATGAGTAAGTGATTTGCTACCTAAATTTAATAATACATTTTTATCACAAGGATAAGTTTAAATAATAATCTTTAACTTTAAAATTTCCTAGGTTGTGTTCTTTTAAGTGTTAGGTTTGAGTGGCTTTTGATGATATGGAAAGCAATTTTTAATCCTTTTATTAAGGGCTCATAAAACTCTTATCACAGTCCCTCCATGAGTCCATTGTGTCGAGTACATCTGTACATCTATTGTCCTCATCATTATCAGAGCATTTGCTTTCTATTTAAGCCCTTGGCATTGACTCCTCATTCCCCCCTCCCTCTCCATTCCCTCTTCCCTCATAAACCCTTGATAATTTATAAAGTATTATTACTTTGTCATATCTTACACTGTCCCACGTCTTCCTTCACCCACTTCCCATTGTCTGTGCCCCAGGGAGGAGCTTATATGAATATCCTTATAATTGGTTCCCCCTTTCTACTCCACTTTCCCTCCACCCTCCCTGTGCCACCACTCTCACCACTGGTCTCGAAGGGGTCATTTGTCCTGGATTCCCTCCTGTCAGTGTACATCCTCCGACCTAGCAAGATTTGTAACATAGAATTGGAAAGCGTTTTTATTGAGTTATTTTATAATTCTTGGTTTTAGAAGACTCAATTCTTCCTTTCTGATATTTTCAAGCAAGTAATATAAATGTTGGAAATGTTGGATGTAGTGACTATTTAAATAATTGTGATTTATGTGGCATTAGTAAGATTCAAAGAGAATCTATCATGTTAATCATAATTCATCTCTTTTAAACTAAGTGATCATGTTGTTATTGTAGTAGTATTGTTAGGTTAATTGTAAAATTTCAAGAGGATAATTACAATATGGCTATATATAATATTAAAATAGTATATGCATCTAATTTATTTTATGTAGAACATTTACACAATGAAGTACCTTAAACTTGGTTGAAATATTAGTGTCTGCATATGGTATTATCTGATTATATCATTACTCAATTTTTTGAGTATTCTAGTTTTGCCTCCTCTCTAACTTTTAGTTCATTGTTAATTTTGATGAGTCTTATAATATCTGAAGCTTTATTCTTTTGAACTTTTCTCATTTAGGGTATATTTTCTCATAATAACATCAATAAATTACATCCATAATTAACACACACATATATATTTTTCTGGGGTAACCCTTGAATCCATTCATTTTCATTTTCTCTATCAACAGTTTTAAGATTTTAACATCATATGTATATATAGATAAAAAGATTAATATT
Source organism: Nesogale talazaci (assembly GCA_004026705.1). NCBI lineage: Eukaryota > Metazoa > Chordata > Mammalia > Afrosoricida > Tenrecidae > Nesogale > Nesogale talazaci. The sequence goes on along the minus strand of PVJH01005386.1, from coordinate 101,546 downwards.
TTAGTGCCCAATGCAGAGCATGAAAAAACACTGAAAATGATCCAATACTGTAGTTATGATATATAATACCCTATGAGAAATAGTATATAAATGATATAATTTTATTTGTTGGCAATATGCATTGCTGCATCATTTATAGGTGACCTTATATTTATAATTCATTTTTCATATAAGTAATCATTACTAAAATATAGTCCTATAATAATCTCAGTGTCAGTACAGAATTATAGAAAAATATTGAGTGAACTAGGAAGACAAGTCATACTTAAAGTAGAAAGTTAGGCTTCTGTTGTGTAATAAATTCTTTTATTTATTTTAGATAAAAGTTATGACTATCTGTTCAGCTAAGGGAATATGTAACTTATATTACACACCTCCATTTATTACTTCATATTCTAACAACATCAAAGTTACTGAAAATTAGCATTAAATCAATAGTGAAGTGAACATGAAGCCAAACTCTTATTTTTAGAATAAAAAAATCATGATTGACATTTTGCTATTTAATGTAATTGGCAATCTACTATTTCCTGTGACAACCAAGAAGACTGATGTCTCAGGGTGTCATCTTTGATGTGTTATGCTTCATTGGAAGCTCTTCAGAGTCATTCAGTTGTAAGGGAAACATATTTGGAGCACATAATTTAAGTTTGGTTCTTCTGTGAATTCATTAACTCTTAGTTCATTGAAAAATATTCTATTTACTTTATAAACATTTCAAATTTAGCATAAGAGGATTTCTAGTCTATGAGCATCTAGTTCCTATAGAGATGTGTGTAACATAATTTAAAAAGTAAATGAGCATTCTTTGTGACATTTTCTTTCCAGCTTATGCTGGAAGGGTTCAAGAAGGAAATGTTTGCAGATGAAGTGGCAACATGAGTATAAGTATACTTAATACGAATGATGTATTCATGTTGTAAGAGCCCCCAATAAAATCTATATTTAAAAAAGTTTATTTAGAGATTTATAGAGGCATATAGTTCATTCCCTATTTAATAGGGTGCTTGTAACCTGAGAGCCCAGTGAGGAAGTTTTGATAATATTTATCCACCAGCCTTTGGGAAGTTGTAGCCCAATGTATCCTTGACCAACTCAGACACAAAGTATGGTAGACCATATTCTTTACCTGAATGGAAATTGACTGAAAGTAGGAAAGATTCAGAAATCCAGGCAATAGACATCAACATCAGAAAAGATGTTTTTAAATAGGAGGAGAAAGCAATTCTTGAGGAGCAGAGGCTGAGGAAGAAAGGGAAAATTAGGAAGTTAAAGTGTAAGACACCAAACAAATATAAACTATAAAACCCTCCAGTGTATGTATGTGATAGAGGCTTCCTTATAAGAATTACGGGACAAGTTAAAAATGCTTATTGATAAATAAGAAACTAAAGCAATCATCATGGAGTTGACACTGACTCATCACACTCTTATTGGGCAGAGTAGGAATAAACTCTTGGGTTTTTGAAGCTGTAAATCATTACAGAAGGAAAAAAACACCATTATTCTCCCATGGAAGAGCTGGTGGGTTTGAACTTCTAACTTTATGATTAGCGGGCCAATGCTTCACCCACCATACCAGCAAAGTCTCAGAAAAGGGAATGTCCTGTTAAGGAAAAATATATACTTTTAAAGACACCTCAATATGACAAGGATACTCCAACTCATATGACCATTTAGGGCAAAATAGAATGTTTCCTTTGTTTCCCAAGGAACCCTGCTGGTGCATTGATTAAAACACTCAGTATTCTGCTACTAACTTAAAGGTAGCCCACCATCTTCACCCTGGGATACAATTGTACAACTTTGGAAATCTTATGGGATAGGTCCAATAGGGTCACAATGTATCAGATTCCATTCGAAGCCACTTTCGCTTTCAAGCTACTGGCCTGTACACTAATAGCAGTTCAGTGCTCAACCATGAAACAACAAAGGATCCTAGATGCTCTTATGGCTACCTAATTAGCCAACTACCCGAGCAGTCACCTCAACAGAAAGACCAGCTCTTGAATAGGGCTTTTGAAGCAATGCTGAAATTTCGTGTTAAAAGCCAAATTTGGACTTTACTTTTGGCAGAAATTGTATGTAACAAGTTTTGTAACAATGCCAGATTTAATTTTTAACATAAACAATTTTTAGTATTTTACAATACTCGCATATTTGGATCCAATTACAAAGATGCACATGGCCTTAAGCAATATTTTCAGAGGAAGTATAGATTTTAGAGGCACAAAATCATTTTAATAGCTCCTATACCTGTGTGTGAGTATGTGTATGTGTCTCAAAAATCACCCTCTATCAATCATTGACTTCTTTCAATTAGTGAATTACTGGTTAAAAAAAGTTTGCAGATATTCATCTAAAATTGAGGAGAAAACATCAATACACTTTAAATGAAATGCAACCTTTGAGGAGGGTTTTGAAGATTTTCAAAGAGCTATAAAGTTGTCTCTTTTATTTGAAAATAGTTAGCTGGTACTTTGAATGAGAAAACTCTTTTTTTCCAAAGAAGGCATAGGTACAAAAATAAAGTTCTAACTTAAGAATTGTGCAGGAACAATCACATGATTGATACATAAAAATTAAAATATATTTTTAAAGTTTTGACTAAATTTGCAAGTTATTCCTTTTGACTTATTTTCAATATCCTATCCATGAGGCAAATGTTTTCAGTCAGAATAATTAAAGAGTTTTGAATTTCAAATATAATAAATTAGTGGCAGATAAGCGTCTGCTTATTGCAGGAAAGCTAAAGTGGAAAACACTGAAGACTTATATCACTGGAGACTTATAAGACTCAGTGTTGATTTTCTATTGAATCAGGTTAAATCCCTGAACCATCAAAAATGCCCTAGTTTTAGCCATCTTAAGAGGGTTTCTAAACTTACTGTGTTTAAACAGACAATCTGACTTCCGGTCATAGGGTAGATCACTCCCTGCCACCAAGGAAATGATGACTCATAGTGGCCTGTGCTATGTCTTACCAAGACTGCAACTGTTCACAGGAGTAGCAAGGACAATATTTATCTGGAGGAAAGCCTGGTGGTTTCGAATTGCCAACCATGCGAATCCCAGCTCCACCACCAGGAAGCTAGTGAGTTTAAATCACTGACATTTAGATTCACAGTCAAGAGCTTCACCTCTGCACCACCAAAGTTCCTAAATTAATTTAGATAATTTAAATGGTATTCTTCTTTAGATAGCCATCTGTTATAAACTTTGGTTAATGAGCTATAAATAAAAAGCAGAAGCTATCAAATCAAAATGAATCAAATCGGATTGTAAAATAGGTAGCATTTAACTATAATTAATTACAACTATAGTTATTTAATTATTGTTAACTATAGAAAATGTTCATTACATTTTTAATAGCCAGGTTCTGGTTGTGTGATTTGAATCCCTATCCAGGTAAGTATTGCATTACAATTTTCCAAATTCTACCCTTCTTTCTCTCGGAAGGCATATTGCATGCAGTACGGAAGAAACGTTACAAAAAAGATGCAACCAGCTCTTGATTTGTTTAAATAATATGTATATTTCTTAATTACAATGTCCTCTGTCTTTTCTTGAGATAATTGGCCCCCGGAACAGTATTGTAAGACTCTTTATATCTTTTTGTTAACGCCTTCCCTCTTATAATTTCTTTAACACTAAAAGTGATCACTTGGATCAGAAAAGATGCATGGCTTTTCTCATTTCCCTCAAGTGCATGAGTCAGATGTTAAGTTGAATGCTTCTCTTGAATCATAAAGCATCATATGGTCATGAAACTGCTTGATAGGGACACCATTAGCTGCAAAAGACAGGTCACTGCTGGTTCCTGGAGTCAGCAGGCAATATGGCAGGCTTTTGGCTCAAGTCCAAAGAATAGGATGCTGTCAATTCAGATGTAGAATCCAGAGCCAGAAAAAAGCAAGTGAGATTCCCACCGTGTCTTATATAAGAAGTAGGACACATCACCAACCCCCACCCCTAAGGAAACTCTTTATTAATGGTTTTCAGGGCTGTGGCATGATTAAAAAGTTGCACTTCACTCACATTTTAAGGTTGTTTTCATATCATAATTTAAGTTGCTACACAAGAGTCTTAATAATTCTGGGAACATTTATAGTGAAGGGTAAAAATATAACAAATTGTAAGCCTTGCCTGGGTGTCTGTTGCTATGTTGTTTCAGTAGCAGTTCCAGCTAGTTTTGAGACAGGGTAATATTTTGACTAGAGTTCAAATTTAATTGTTTTTAAACATTTATTTATAATCATCAAATGAAGTTAAGAATTACATACAATATGGGAAGTTTTAATTCTTTGAAGAGTTTTCTCTGTGTGAGATAAATAAAATCCCAATAGGTTCAACATTTTTAACAAATTTGTGATCTTCAGTATATAGTCAATCTTTCTTATCTAGTACTAATTAATAGGAAGTTTTCATATGAATTTGTTAGCAATTGACATACAATACAAATTATTATAAATTAAGCAATTTTGTGCTCACTGGAAATAACCTATTAAAACTTTATCAGAACTGACAAAATATTTTAGGGAAGTTAACAGTCAAGATTAATAGATAAATGCAAAATATTAATGTGAAATAACTTACCACATATAGGGGAATAGAATTATTCCAACATGTATATTTTGTGTGTATATATGTCAGTATACATACATACATTTATATTCATGTATATTTTGCACATATACATATATATCCACACATAGATGAATAAGCATATGTGTGCATATATTTACATATATCTGCATATACATGAATAATATGTGTGCACATATGTGTACACATAAGGCGTTATAAAAGACTGGAATTTTTTCAAAGCTATATATATAGATAGATAAATACATACATATATTTTCTTAACAAAACAACCTAATAACCTTGAAAATGCTCTCCATTACACTTAATACATGTGTAAAATCTAGAATTTTATTTTTGAAATAATTTTCAAACTCATCTGTTTGGATGATTGAAAGCACCTCCCTCATTTTTTTCCTTCACCTCTTTTGTATCTTCAAATTGCTGTCTGTTCATGCCCCTCTGCATTTGCAGAGACGAAAAGAAGTTACCCTGAACAAGATCAGGTGAGGGAGGTGTGAGGGGCAAGAGAGGCATGCAGTTTTTGCAAAAACTACCAACTGATATGGCTGATATAGCAGGTTCATTGTCATGGTAGCAAAAACAGTCCCCTGTCTGCCACAATGTGGGCCCTTTTTTTGTCACACACTGCTATGCAACCTTCTGAGAATCTCTAAATAAAAAGGTCAATTAGTCTGTCCTGTTGGAATGAACTCCAAATTCACTGTCCTCTTCAGATCAAACAAACAAACAAAACAAACACCATCCTGACCTTTGGCTTTACTTTCCAAGCTATCTTTGGGTGAGGTGATGATAATGAGCATCCTCCACTGGCTGCGCTGATGTTTGCTTTCAGGGTCAGAAGGATAGCACCATACCGCAGCACCAGTGATGGCCTTGGGGGGAAAGTCTGGCTGACATCCGAGCTGTTCTTTCAAAACATGTTCCTTCCAGAAGATGGTCTTTTTCCCGGTCAAGCAGAACCCAAAGCACACATTTTGCACCAACCCTGCCCATTCCCAAATCTTCTGTTCAAATTCGCTGAACCGAGCTCCAAATTAGTCCAGATAACTTCACCATCTCTTCAACCATCCATTGTCAGTCTTCAAGGACACATGGACAAATCTGTTGACATTTCCATGCATTCGGGAAGGAAGCTGACAGACATCCACAAGCAGATTTGACAGCAATCTACATTTCCACTTTTCTAAAATGATAAACCACTCATACACTTGAGCTTTTCCCATAATGCTGTCCTGGTAAGCTGTATTTAACATCACAGCCAATTCTGCAGCATTTTCCTTGCGCAGGAAGCAAGGTTTCACGGCTGCATGCCGTGCCGTAACCACAGGCAGCCTTCCCAGCTGACGTGCCTGGAGCGGTCACTCTGAATGAGTTGCTGCATGATTGCCTAACTGGAAAAATGCAAAGTGTGAAATGTAGCAGAGCTGTTTCCATTTATTTGGGATGGGGGTTCCCTCTCATATGTATTACTTGTAGGTGGATATATATGGTTTCCTGAAAGAAAAATGTATAACTTATGATTATGTGAATACATATGATTGCTTTGAAATATTTTTAATTAATAAAATTCATTAAAAGGCTAAGAGTGTGCAAAAGCCCATAGAATTGGAAGAATATTTTCAGATAATTCCAATAATTATTTGCCATTACTACTCAGTTGAACACCTATATTGAGAAACTTGATAATATGTATTATTTATAATGAGAGAAAAGGAAGGCCTAATAAATTGCTGATAGACATTTAAAATGGTGTATTTATTGTAGAAATGTGTTTTTCAGTTCTTCAGTAAAACAAACAAAATTACCCTTCCATCCAGAAATTTTGCTCCTTTGTAATATTTAAAGTTAAAAACAGGTACTCAAACAGATATGTGTACACCAGTGCTACATGCTGCTTTATTTTCAATAGCCAAATGGTAGAAATAGCCTAAAGTTCACCAACTGATTCATGACTAAACAAAATGTTTCTCTACCCTAAAATAAACCATACCTTATCCCTGAAAAGGAACAAGTTAATGATAATTGACAGAACATGGATGGCACTGAAATACATAATTCTACTTGAAATAATTCAGTAATAAAATATTGTATATTGTATGATTCCATTTATATGAAATCTTCCATAAGGAACAAATCCACAGAGACAGGAGCAGGTAATTAGTGCCCAGGTACTAAAGGGAAGAAAGAGAATTGAGAGGAAAGAGAAGCCTTATGTAGTATGGCGCTTCCTTTGGGTGTGATTATAAAGTTCTGTGACTAAAGAGCTACTGAATTACAAACATTCAAGTGTAACAGAATTTCATAAAATACTGGGGAGCTCCCAGCTCCACCAGAGGGCAGTGCCCCCCTCAAAAAAACCAAACAAACAAACAAACAAAAATTTTACAAACTAGGTAGTCTACTGTGTTAATAAGAAGTCGATGAATATGGGGATTCTTTGATGTATTTATGTGTACACTTCAGAATTAGGAAAATATTCTACATTCACTTGATGAAAAATAGCAGACTGTCTCAACTAGAGGCACATCCAAATCTTGCAGCTTCAAATCTGCAACCTCAGTTATAGGTTTATTAAAAAATTCAAAGTATTTAGAAGTAGTCCTTTCCAATAGACATAGCAATAGTCTCTCACAAAATAAAATATTCAAAAAAGTTTAAAATATGGCACTCATACAAATATAAATTGAGTATGTATTAAAAATCTATAATTTAATACTATAATACTATAATTTGTATAACAATGCAGGTTTAATGAACATTTTGAGAAACAGGGAGTTTAGTAGTCTGTTAATTTGAAATAACTTTGCTGAATAAGAGACTAAAGTCATTAAAATTGAGCAAGGCAATACAGATAAGACTTTTGGGATTTTTTGTATTGAGTACAAAACTATAATATAGCATGTTATATCATAAGGTCTGCATTTAAATTCCCAGCAAATATCAAATTAGGATAGAGGAACATCCTTTTATTGGATTAATCTTTGTCTAAACCTGTCAAATAGTCATAGCATGACTTTGGATATTCACCTTTTCACCCTATTTTCAGATTTAAATATTTGTAAATACATGTGACTACACACATAGATAACTATAAAAATTATGACAAATGTCAAACTGGGTAAATAATTTGAAGCAAGTAGGTCTATAAATAATTTATATGCTTCTTTTTTTCTTCCCCAATTAATATACTTCCTATGAAATATGAATGCATTCAAAAGAAAGAATTAATGTTGGATATTTTGCCCCCCAAATACCAGATAACTCACAAACACCTGGCTAATATACACAGTAAAAGAGGAAAAATAACTCAATAGTATCAAAAAATACATATGAAAACTGCAGTGTTGTTTCAAATTATAGTTTCAAATTAAAATTTTAAAGATGGTTTTGTCAATATTTTGAAAACACTCAAAATCCCTTGCCGCCGAGTCCCTGCGCTCTCGGCCCTCCTGGACAGCGGCGTTTGTGAGGCTGCAAACCTTGATCAGAGCAGAGCACCGCATCTGTCTGACTCCTGCGGAGCACCCGCCGCTTCAGTCCGCTTGCAGCCGGAATCATCAGGCCGCGTGCCCCCGGACGGCCGCCCTGGTGATATTGTTCACAACATTCTAATGGGAAAATAAATTACTGTAATCTTCCTTTATGTATGCTTTAGAAGGTTTTAAATTAATTTTCGAACACTGCTCTGTAACAGCTTTATTTATGAAATGTGACCTAAAAATGCATGAAATAACATTAATATTAATTCTAAAAGCAAAAATTGAAAGTAAGAGTATCTTAGAAGATAATTGTTATATTAGTGCTTCCTTATGCAAAACAGCAGAAGGGCCCCATCGGACCTCCTGTGGCGTCGTTATTATCACCAAGTGCACTCAGACACGCTTCGACGCCCAGCTTCTCTCCCTCTGCACACACTGTTTCTCCTCCTCCGGTGGGTTTGACGGTTGGCTGCAATGGCCCCAGGGTGCGCAGAGATAGGACTCATCATGATAGGGGCTTCTTAGAAGTCATTGTGGCCAAGTCAGGATCCGTATACAGTAAGGAGACAGTCATTTATCCACGGCACCACCTCGCCTCAGCCAGCAGCCCCCCTCTCTCTGTCTCTCAACATTTCTATCAGGTGCTCCCTTGGTCTGCTGAAAGGACCAGAAAGCCTGCCACTTTGCCTCAGAACTGACTCATGGTGTCCGCACGGTTGCCTGTGCCTGTCCCTGGTACCTCGCTCCTTTTCTCTATTCCATACTCTCTGTTCCACTTTACATGGTACCCCTAGTCTTGCCCCCCTCCACTGTTGATGGAAATCGGGGGTGCTTGTGCTCCAGGGACCTGGGATCTCTTTCTTTTCCTGCTTGTGAGGATGGTTCTTATGAGATGTGGCCTGGGTCTTTCCCAGGAGAAGCAAGTCTCATCCTCTAGTAAATTGGAGATGAGTCAACCTGGCTTAACACAGTATGAAAAAATTAAAAATGTGTAATCTGACTCAATCTATGCTTATTATTTCAAGGGGCAGAAAAATTAGAACCGTTCCAATATTTTATATTTTCTGTTTATGTTAAGTTCTTACAATAAGATATTTCACTTCTCTTAAAAAGAAATATTATATTTGGAGAGAGTAACACTGTTATCTACATTAAGTAAAATCTATATTTTTCTCATTTTTCCATAATCTATGAAGATAATTACCAGTTTTACAGCAGGATTGGTATGTAAAGTGGAATACAGTGTTTCAGAAGACGTATCTAAAATTAGCAAAGGTCATAAGTCATTTGGAAAATGGTGTACTTATCAGCAATATAATTTAAAGGAAGAAATCCACTGGCATGCATCAATTTTCTTTATTTAACCTTGAAAGTTATATTCTGTATAGCAGTCCTCCAACTTCTTGAATTTGCATTTTCAAAAATTAATTGTATAACTGTGCTTTTGATAACAAAGAGCTAGCAGTGGCTATGCTTTGTCACTGACTAGTGAACTATAAAAGCCCTTCATAGTAAAAGCATAAGATACTATCTCTCTCTATGTAGTGTCATTATTAGCACTTGATGGTATCTTCTTGATATCACTAGCTTGACTGTTTAACATGATGCTGAGGAATTCGTTCCAAATATTACCACTCAGAAATTCTTTCCCCCTGAGCTTCATAAATTCTTTTTCTCTTGTGAGGTTCACAAAAGAAAATGTTAACTCTTACCACTGACGGTTTTCAATGGAGAAAGAAAAATAATAAAAAATGATTCTAGTAAAAGTTTTTAATGGTGAAATAGCATGCATACCTGTAGTCTCTAACAACAGTGACCGATATTGTTTGTTTTTTCTTGGCTGGTGGCTGATTTTGGATAAATCAAGGGGTTCAACTGATTCCTCTGATGAAAGAAATAAACACAAATGATTGTCAACTCTCCATAAGGTGTTCTACATTGACTTTTAAATAATGGAGAATTCAAAAGAATGAAATGTAGGTGGAGCAATATCATCTGCTTATTCTTCACCTTGTTTCCAGGCAATTGCCTTGCTTCCTAGCTGTAGAAGGCGTAGCAAGCACTGCTCCTGGTTTCCATTGCTGTCTCCTGCAATGTGGGGAGCATAGCTGACCTCCACTGACATCTCTGTGTCCAAGAGACAGGGGTTAGACATGCCTCTAAGCTCCATCCTTTTATACCAAATCTGACATCAACTGTTTCTCCCTAGGCCATCTATATACCTATAATGGAATTGATAGTGTTGCACCGGTCATATGGAACTCACGGATGACGCAATTGTGGCTGTGTATTGGGAAAGTTCGTCGGCTGCCACACACAGGATGAGGAAGTAGTCATACAAACACGTCTTCTCACGTGGGAGTCTAGCCTCTCTCTGAACCCCAGGCTCTCGGCTATTTGATCCCTGACTTTTCCTTCTGGGTACCAGGAAGCCTGTGTGTTGCTCTGTCTCACAGCCCAGTATTCTGTGGACATGGGAGGGGAAGGGACCCCATAGTTTCAGCACTGCTCCTCAGGGTCCTTGTGCTACCAGTTTGGGTTCCGAAGATTTCATTCCCCACCCCTTCCGACAGAGACCTAGAATGTGCGGTTTTCATGGTATGGGAAATTCTTTCTCTGCTCTTGCTTAGAAGATGGCTCATCCTGATCATCGGTGTGGTGGTGATGAAAACTGACACACCCCCACTCCTCATGTTACACAAGTCCTATTCACATTAGCCCCACTCAATCGTTTGATGGCGGTCAGAGTGACACGGGTAGAAGTGCCATTCTAAGAAATGTCATTCCACCATACCACAGTAATGATTATGATCGAGATGATGTTGGTGTGGACTAATATAAGATAACCATAGTGATTGATGAAGCTTCACAAGGGTTCTGCAGTCCATTTGTTCACTTTCTGTGTAGACCTAAATCTGATCCCTAACTAAAGAACTGAATGATACACACATCTACCAGGAGATGCTTGCATATTTCAGTGAGACAGAACAGATTAAACCAGAGGGCCAGGATAAAAGTTAGTAATCTACTTCCAAAATTTAGCCAATGAAAATTATAGATCACAACTGTCCAGTACTATTTGATGTGGGCCCACCAAGAATCCATGGCAGACTGAGGGATCACTTACAATAAAGAGAATGAGGAAACTAATTTAGAGACCTGGGGGGGAGGGGCTGTAAATCCTCTTGGCAAGGCCAAGAGTGAGGATAAGGAGTCTAATTCTCATTCTACATTCTAGGTTGACAACTGCCGTTAGATTCATGAGACCCCTCAGGATAGATGTTGGTGGTCCTTGGGTTAATGCTACTCAACATATATATTTACTCTTCTTCTCTGTCATACTTCTTCCCCACACCTCATCTTGCTCCCCTGGGAGGTTACATGGAATAGTAGTACTCAATAAAGTTTTGGAATTTAGACATTTGTCCCAGGCAATTCAAGTTAAGACAGTTAACTGATATAAAGTCATATGTCAAGATTAGAGTCAGAAGGGTATCTAGCTACTCTTTTTCTCACTGGGCCATTTATACATTGAATGCTTAGGATGAGGCCTGGACATTTCATTGAGCATCAACTGATGATCAAGGGAGATACCTGGCATTCGAGAACTTTATAATGGCAATGCGCTTGTTTGTGAGGGCTGAGTGTTTTAAATGGCCTTGTGATTATTAAAGCTCTTTTACAAAGGGACGGGTGGACTATAGATATTTTAAGTACATTACAAATACAAGCTGTCACAAAGAAGGAGAACTTAGCAGAATACCACTTTCTTTATTTTGACATCTTAATGGGTGTTCTATTTCTGTTGCTATTCCTAAGAATTGGCAAAGCATTTAAAAGAATGCTAAGCTTTTTAACAGGGAGATTTTATCATGAGCTGCCTCTCTCTATGGTAGAGCACTTTCTACTAAGAAAATAATAATCAGTTCTTTGTTAACAATCTCTGATTTATCAATACAATCTTTCCTTCTCTTTTAAGGATTTCTCAGTTCTTTATATCTCACATAATGAAAAGGAATAGCTTTCCATAAAAAATCTTCTTTTTTCTAGTGCTGCCAAGTTTATCCCCAATCATAATGAGCATACATCACATGACATCATCCCATGAGCTTCCTCTGAATATAACCTGCAATCTTTTTCCATGGAGCCATTGGATTGGGCCAACCCACCAGTCTCTTCTTAGTGCCTGAGATTTTACCCATTGCCCCACCAGGAATCAGTCAAGGAAGCAGTCTCACATGGCTGCTTCCATGCATGGATTTACTACTGACACTACATTGTTAATTGAGATCTTAGTTTCACTGAAATATTCAAAGTTTTGAGTAGGGGGGCTAAATATATGAATAGGATTATATGCTTGTGACAGCTAAACTGTTTGAAAATAAATGGAGTTTGTATTATTAAATAATTCATGCCGTGAAGCCTTCCTTCTTTGTGTTCCATATGCTATGCTTGTGATTTTCTTTCCATATCAATATGACAACCTAATGACCTTTAATTCATTAAAAGGTAAATCTTAATATTGACTAACATAAGGAGAGTCAATCATTTCGACATGTGATATATGTATTGATAATACAATGTATCTCGTTTTAGCAAATATGAGCAAGTGAGTATTTCTGAGTGAAATTGCAAAATGGTCTTTGAGCTGACTCTCCAAGTAAATCAGCCAGGAAGGCAATCCTACAAACAAGACAGATTTGAAAAAGCTGAGAATTATGAAAAAGAATGATCCGATTAGAAAGTTCTTCAAGGGTGAGCTTTGTTAAAATTTAATATTGGGGAGATGGACCTCACAGCGAAACTGAAAGTTGAGTTACTCTGAGGATTTCAAGCTTCATTCAGTATAGGAGAGGCAATAGCAGAGGTTCACAAAGAAAAGGCCTGGGGGAAGGGGAAACTGTCACATTTTAAATTGGTGGTGAGTTAATCATAGAATAGATAACAACTTAGGGAGATAAGGGGCCTTTAGAACAGGAATCTTCGGGTGGTGCAAATGGTTAATAGACTAGATGTGGCTGTTAAGTGAAAAGTTGCTTTCAAACCCCCTGCAAGCACTCAGGTGAGAGGGCTGGCAATCGACTTCTGAGAAATAACACTCTGGCAGTGTTCTGTTGAACCCTGAGACATGTAGCTAGTATAAGTTTGGATCAGTTCAACAGCAACAAGACTGGTTTTAGAATTGGCCAAGTAAGTAGTGGGCAGACGGAATACATAAAATGAGAGGAACAGGCAAGTGGGAGGCAAAGATTTCAGAGGTGAAAATTTATAAAATTATGAAAATGTTGACTCATGAAAAAGTATCCATCAAACATTGTTCACATGTTTTATCTTTTCTGGAAATACATAGTACAAAGTAAAATAACAATCACTTCAATAATTTGGGAAAGGCATTGGACGTGTGCTGTGTTTCAATCACTAAGATAAAACATGGGAATATGGAAATAAATGCTACCATACCCCTATGAAGTTATGACAGTATACATAAATGGAATTGTTTCAATTATGGTTTCAGTTTGTACCTCAGAAAATACATGCTCCATTGCAAAGTAAGGTATTGATAAATCGGTAGGACTTTCAAAGAAGCATCTGAAAGAAATATATGATTCTTCTAATATCAAGGTCAACTGTGGGTATAAAGTATAGGATTTGTTTTGCTAAGAAGAAACTTTTTAAAGAGACTTCATATCTAAAATGCTGTAGGAGACCTGGTGGCAGAGAGGTAAAAGCTCACTACAAGGTCAGCATTTCTAAACCACTCAGCATCCCTTGGGAGAAAACTAACACTTTCTACTCTCATAAAGAGTTAAAATATCAGTGACTCACAGGAGCAGTTCTTTCCTGTACAATAGAGTCATTATTGGTCGGAATCAACTCAAAGGCAGTGAGGTGTTTTTTGTTTGTTTGGTTCGGTCTTTTGAGAGGTTATTTTATTTAATCATTTTATTGGGGACTCACACATCACTTTTCACAATACATAGTTACAATATATTGTATCAAGAATCTTCACATGCCTGTTTTCATTAACATTCTCCAAATATCTGCTTTTCCACTCCGGCCCTTAATATGAGCTTCTCTTCCCTTCCTTCCCCCTCCATCCTTGCCCCCCTCCCCCCAGTCCTCATTACTTTATAAATTATTATTGTTTTGTCATATCATACACTGCCTGACATCTCCCCCTGCCCACTCCTCCCTATGCCCATCCTACAGATAGGAAGCAATCTATAGATCCCTGCAGTTGGCTCCGTCTCACCATCCCACCTTCCCTTCACCCATCTGGTAACTCCACTCTCATCACTGGCCCCGAAAGGTTCATTCGTCATTCGTCGTGGGTTCCCTGTGTTTCCAGTTCTCATCTTTGCCAGTGCACCTCATCCAGTCCAGCTGGCCTTGCACAGTAGAGTTGGGGCCATGATAATTGGGGGGAGGAAGGCTTCAGGAACTAGAGGAAAGTTGTATGCTTCATTGCTAACTCACTGCCCCTGGAATGCCCCTTCTCCCCATGACTCTCCTGTAAGGGGGGGTTCAGTTGCCCAAAAGTGGGCTTTGGGTCCCCACCCTGCTCTTGCCCTCATTTTTATTGATTTGGTACTTGATCTTTGATGTTTCATACCTGCTCTCTTTGATCCCTCGTGATGAGACAGGTTGGTGTGCTTCTTCTGTGTGGGCTTTGCTGCTTCTGCACTAGATGGCCACTTGTTCATCTTCAAGCCTTTAAGATCCCAGCTACTTTATCAGTTAGTGGTGAGTGCCACCAATGTCCTCAGCTCTGTCTGCCTCTGCACCCTCTTGTCCTCAGGGATCATGTTGGGAGAGTGGGCACATAATGATATGATTTTTGTTCTTTGATGCCCGATACCTGGTTCTTTCCACTCCTCATGGTCACACAGGCTGGTGTGCTTCTTCTAAGGTAGGCTATGTTGCTCTGTTTGGTCATCCTCAAGCTTTTAAGACCTCAGACATCTTTTGATAGTCGAATATCATCAGCTATCTTCACCATTCTTGCTCATGTCCCCAATCGTCCCCAGTGATCATCTCAGGAAGGTGCATACACAGTGAAGTGGCTTTTTCCTGTTTGATGCCTGAGACCTGATCCTTTTGACACCTTGCGGTCACATTGGCTAGTGTGCTTCTTCTGAGTGGGCTTGGATACTTCTCAGCTAGTTGCCCATTTGTTTATCTTTAGGTTTTGACACTCCAGACTCTATATCCTTTGATATCTGGGTGCCATCAGTGGTCCTCACCACATTTCATTTTGCACCTATTTGACTTCAGTAATTGTATTGGGCCAGGGAGCATCATGGAATACCAGATTCATAGACCAAAGTGTTCTTGCACTGAGGGAGTTCCTGGGTGGGGGACCCAAGATCCAACTGCTACCTTAGTACTAAGCCTATAACTACACGTACCTGAATTTATTTCCACCTTATCATAGATATAATTATATTCACATATATACATGCCTGTGTTTTAGGCTTCTACAAGTGCTCTTTGCCTTCCTCCATTTCCTTCTGCCTTCCTCCTGTCCCACTGTCATGCTCATCCTTCATTTGAATTTCAGAACTTCCTCTCTGTTACATTATCCTTACTTTGGCCCTACCAGGCCTCCACACCCTCCTCACCACTGATTTAGGACCACTTGTAGGCCCCCCCCACACCCCTGTCCCTGAGTCTGTCCATGCTCCCCTTCCTCATCCCCTTCCCCTTCCCCCCACATCCATCAGGACCCATCAGTCCAGTCGTTTTCTTCTCCCAACTGTCCAGCCAGGAATGCTCCCTTCTTGATTTGGTCCATTTTGTGGACTCAGACCACCTTGTTTCCCCACCATGTGACCCCCAAAATGTCCGCTGTCACTGTCTGTAGGGAGACATTGTGACAAACCCTGTTGTTGTTTTCCCAGTCCCCTCCCCCTTGGGGCTTATGTACTCCCCCACTCCCGCCCCCATGGCATAGACCTCTGAGCATCGTGGGTAGAGATTGGGCCAGGTGGGGACCAGATCAGCTCTCTTTCTCTTTGTCCATCTCCACCTGTCTCCATGTGGGTGTAACATGCTGGCCACTCTCCACAACCTGTTCTCTGCCATACCCATAACAAATGGTGCTGGAAACAATGGAAATCCACATGTAGAAAAATGAAACAGGATCTCTACCTTACCCCATGCGAAAGAACAAACTCAGGGTGGATCACGAACCTGGAAGTAAAACCCCAAATCATCAGGACCATTAGTGAAAGAATCAGAAAAAAAATCTAAGAACCTTGGCCCAGGGAATAAAAAGGCTGACTGCAGTCGGGCAGGGTACACACACAGGAGATGCTAAAATTGACAAATGGGACATACTAAGGATGAAACACCTGTGTGCATCAAAAGACTTTACTGAAAGGATAACTAGGGAACCCACTCACAGTTAGAGGATTTTTAGCAATGACACAGCAGACAAGAGGCTTATTATGAAAATCTACAATACCCTCCTTGCCCACACAAAGAGGAAATCAGTTAACCCTTTGAAGAAATGGGAAAAAGAACTAAGAAGTTTCACTAAGGAGGAAACCCATATGGCCAATAAACATATGAGAAAATGCTCCTGTTCATTAGCCGTCAGAGAAATGCAGATTAAAACAACTATGAGATACCATCTAACACCTTTGAGGTTAGTCCAAATCAGAAAATAAGAGAGCAACAAATGTTGGACGGGATGTGGTGAAACAGGAACACTTCTACATTTCTGATGGTCTCGTAGATATGTACAACCTCTATGGAAAGCAGTCTGGCGATACCTGATGAAAATGGAAATTGAGTTACCTTATGACCTAGCTATCCCTCTATTGGGTATATACCAAGAAGAGGTAAGAGGGTTTTTTTTAAACACATATGAATTTGTTCTGTGCCCCCAAAGCTTTAACAATTCTATCTGGAGGACATGATTCATTTGTCCAAGAAATTCATGAGCACCATTGGATGACTCAAGACTAAGAAATATTTTTTAAAGTTTAGCAAACAAAATTTGGTGTTTCCCTCAGAATTAAGTGAGTCCAAGCAAAAACATTGAATTGTTGAAAGTTAGGTCTTTGAGGCATAGGATAACTCCCACTCAATGATATCTACCTGCATGGGTCTGTTAAAAAGGTGGAAGTGTCATCCTGTCGTGTACAAAGCAAGTCCTCTGAGAAGCTGGAGGAAGGATTATCATACCAGCAAAAGCCAAGAGTGAAGTGTGTCTTCTGGACCCAAGATCCTAGTGAAGCCTTCCTCCTGGATCAGATGAAAGCTACAACATTCGAGGAACAGCAACAAAACCAGGAGCCACAACACAGAACAGAGTAATGGACTTCGCAAACCATGGAGCAAGTAAAGCTGAGGGCTTCTGTGCTGACTTGTGGAGTGGGGTGTCTCTGGGAACTTCATCCAGAGAGCTAAGTGAACTGACCCATAGAGGTTAAACTACCATAAATGTTATCAGGTTGAGGTTTGTTGCAGAGTTCTATAAACACAGTGCTATTTATAAGGTTTTAGGTGTTAATAAATACCTTTTGGATATTTATATACCAAGTACCCAAACAACAAATACCCTTTGGGTATGTGTTAGCAGACTTGACAAAACTCTTCTAACATGTCCTGATAAACTGTTCACCTCAGAGCATTTCTCGCAGGCATTACAACTTGTACGTCCCCTTAGTAAATTCTGGTGAGATTTTCCCCTGTGGGTTGTACAAAGCCATTGCAAATGGATATTAGGACATAGGGAATTAAAAGACAAAATATCGAAGAAGATAATATACCAAAACAAATGGGTACTGGTGGGAAGCTGTCATATCTAAGTGGACAGTTCATAGTGGTGGGGTTTTTCATAGAAGATGTACTTTTAGATTCCTGCGATAACAACGAATTCTTACAGGACCAAGTGGAAGTGAAGCACCACATTGAATAGAGGATCGTGCAGAGCAGGGGGCCCTGGTAATTAGGAAATGTTTCCAATGAACCAAAAAAAAAAAAAAAAGGTGGCCTAAGAAAGAGAGAGGAGACCTTCTCTCACCAGCTGTCGCCACAGTACAAGAGAGTGTTGGCTCCAGGCCAAGACAGTCTCAGAACATAAGGGGGATTCTTGTTTATTTTATCTACTTCCCCAGCTCCCAGATAGGCTGATATGGAGAACACAGAGCAGAAATGCTGAGGGATTTAAGAGGTAAAGCTGGCACGGTGCCCTTCATGTGTGAAGGCAACTATTGTTAGCAGGCTCCAGTTATGAGAGAAGAGAAGCAGTTGGATGCCCTTAAATAGCACATGAAGAACATACAGATTCCTTTTTTTTCCTCTTCAGACTATTCGGAAAATTTGACTAGGTTTTAACCCATGAGACCGGGAAAAAATCAACAAGATGAGTAAGTTAGAATAAGCAATGGAGAAAAGTCGTGTTGTTCGGCAGATTCACCAGATGGGTTCACATGTGGTAACCATAATGGCTATGAAGTTTTCAATATATAAATGTCTTGAATATTTGACTGTGGTTGGTTACCCAATATTTCACAAAGCATCTGAAGACCTAAGTTAGAACTTTGGCCTAAAGAATTGGGCATATGGCTTCACCAACATATGTCATCATGTATGGGCATAAAGGGTGGAAATTGCTGACCTATGAGATGTCTCACATGAATTCTAAAACTCTGACTATCAAGTGCTTATATTTTCCACATGTTTATCTTGTTTTGAAGAATCCAATTGATGAGCAAACCTGACAGAGGATCATTACAATTCAAGACTCATTGCCATTGAGTCAAGTGTAAGCCATAGTCATCTGTAGAACAGAGAGGACTACCCCTAGGGCTCCGTTGGAGCGACTGCTGGCTTCAAACTATTTACTTTACAATTGGTATATCCTCCTGTAATCTCGTACACCAAAAAGGAGATTATGCTCCTGAAACACATAAAGCAAATTGATTTGGAACATTAGGTTTTACTTTGCATAGTGCTAAGTGTTTTAATTATTATAGTAAGAGCTGCTTTTCAGTATTCTATCAATATCTGTCATCATCAAATGTGTGAGAAGCATAAATACAAACATTGTATCAGTGAATTGTTTGTGGAAAAACAAATAAAAGTGCACTGGAAATGAAATTTTGAAAGAGATTCTCATATGTATGTCAGCATGTCTGGTAATCTAATAAAAGATCTATATTTAATCATAGTAAAACTACATAAAACATAATAGTGTAGTGTAAAAATATTTTCCATTTTTGTAACTTTAGCCTGTGTTCTAAAATCAAATGTCTCATGAAGTCTATATTGCTTCAGGGTCATAGGAGGTTAAAACCAATGGTATCTACATAGCTTAGTAAGATAAAATAATTAGGCAAACCAACTGTTTCCCTCAGTCCTGCCTAGTTAATAATAAAGTTTAAGAATGCTGAAAGGTACTGAGTTAAATTGACTCACAGTTTTAGTGAACTCTTCACGTGGGGTCAGATTGTGCTTTCAATTATTTTCAATATTTTGTTTTTCTGTCAAGTGTTTCCAATAAGATTCTACAGTGTTTCTACAGTGCTATGAGTGAGCACAACAAACAATAGTTTTAAAATTGTGCTTTAAATTCTAGATTTGATCAACAGGTACAAAGAAAATATCCATAAAATAGTATTCAATAATATTTTATTAATAATAAAATTTAATAAAATATTATTAAATACTATAAATAATCTAGAAAGAGGGTTAGTAGAAGAATGATTACCTGAAGAACCTTTCCCTAGCATTTATTTCTAACACATAGAATCAAGAGGGGAGAAAGTCACCTGTCTGTGTGTTTGCCTCTTACATTTGCATGTTAAAAAAAATCCCAATTTTTTTTCTTATAAAACAACAAAAAACAATTTGACTAGCTCTCAGATTTCTAAGATAATTGGATGGTGAAGCCACTGCATTTTTGAGCTGGAATAAAATATTAAATAAAATGTTTTGTTTTATATCCCCTGAGAGACTATTACAATCCTCATTAGTTTTTATACTTAGTATCCAGATTGCATTTGAAATTGCCCGTGTTTCCTTTCTTAGTGAAGGACAACTACTGAGAGAGTTAAGCAACACAGTACACTAGTTAGATTGAATGTTTTGCACTTTCTTTTTCCCCAGATGAAGATGTCAGACAGAACATGTAACAGCCTAAATCTTATAGGTAAAGATGTACAACAGTGTTATTAACACAATTAAAAATATAACCTTCAAAGTCATTTAGAAGTTGGGGAAGTTCAGCAGGAGAATGAATGGGCATTACTTTCCTGTGTCCTGGGGACCTAGGAGGTCTTGAATTGGCTCCCCACCTTGTTGTGGGGAGGTGTACTATTAGAGGTTGTTTCAGAAAGTGTGAGAGGACTGCCTTTGCCTTTCAAAATGAGAGGCATTTTATCGGAATGTAAAGAAAGAAAACACCAAGTCATTTTGAACATATCCTATAATCCATTGCTATTAAAATATATAAGTAATCATAACCCTGGTGGCACAAATGAGGAAATGCTTAGCTGCTCACCAGAAGGTCTGTGGTTCGAGCATATCTCAAAGCTCTGCAGGAGAAAGCCCCGGTGATCTGCTTCTATAAAGATGCAATCAAGAAAACCCTACAGGGAAAGCCAACTCTGTCTCATGTGGTCACGCGACATTAACTGCCTGGCATCCGACAGTAGCAGCAACAAATTGAAGGCTGAGTTTCTAAGGAATCTAATGCAAAAGTATGTTATATGAATGTAAAAGATAGATTTTAGCATTGTAATAAGTATTGGTTTTCTTAAAATGATTCTTAACTAGTTTTTTTAAAGACCTTACTGCCTATTGTTGACTTAGTGACAAGGACAACAAATCCTTCCTTGTGAGGCTTAGATGGTGAAAATGTTGGAGGGATTTCTGAAATAAAAATATCCACATATACCTTTAGGTTACAACTCAAAATGAAGCTATTTAAACACATGCATGTGTGTGTGTGTGTGTGTCTGTGTGAATTACAATTCTGTTACTTGACATAAATGTTCTAGGTAATAGGTTACAAGCTTGGGTTATAGAAATTGGATCACCAGGGTAATGTATACAATATTAATCATTGCAAGTTACCATAACTTCCTTGTCTCACCTCAAAATGTCCACTGAATAAAACTTAGTGTGCTAGTCTGGGTAGCTAGAGGAACAAATTTCATAGACACGCATATAGACATAAGGAAAAGGTTTATATATAAAAGGATTAGAACACTGAGAAAGCATTCCAACCCTGTCTGGTTCAAAGTCATAAGTCTGATATTAGCCCATATGCCTGATACCAGTCTACAATGTCTCTTTCTGACTCACAAAGTCAAAGGTCAGTGAGCGCAGAATCTTGGCACTGGCAGGGGTCTCCCCATGGCTCCTAACTTCCAGGGTTCAGGATTCATCAACAACATCCAGTGATGGCAGAAGCAACCCATCACTGGCAGGGGTCCCCTTGTGGCCTCTCCAGCTTCAGAGATCTGGCAAAGCTGTGTGGCATCTTTTCCAGCTCCTCAGACACTGCCATCTTGTCTTCTCCATGAGTCATTGTCTCTGAGACTAACTCCCAACAACTGGGGAGATAGCTTCTCATCTTCACGAGGGAAATATTGCGAGATTTCCCAGAAGTCTCAAGAGAAAGCCATGCCCACATAGAGGCCTCATTGGCTACTCAATGGCTATCTCCAGATTAACAGGCTAGACTCCACATTCCAATCATAAAATTAACACAAGCACAAGACTTAGCCACCCTTAGCATGGAAATAATTTAGTTTCCAAAGTGGAACATGTTTAGTGAAGACTATATAGCACAGCAGTGGATTTAGGATGCAGGCAATTGTGATTATTTCGTAGAACTGGTCAATGGCTCTCTGTAAAGCCTCTTGTACACAAAACTCACTTCCATCCAGACATTCTGATAGGCAAGATTAGAACTGCTCCTTAAAGCGTCTGATGCAATGCATTTTCTGTGAAGACAGCCTCCTCTCTTCACCCAAAGAGCTGCTGCTGGGTTTGAAGAATTAACCTTGTAAATAGCAGCCCAAATTTATCGCAGTATACTAACAGCTCAACTTGTGTGTAAACCTAAAAACATCTCATGATTTAGAGTAGATTGAGACTTATAGCAACCTTATATTATAAGGTTATATATATAGATAATATATATTATATTATATTGCAGGGTTCAACTGCATATAAAGACTTTATAAATCAGACAACTTATGGCTGCAACCATTCTCTATAAAATTGCATGTCTGGGCCAGATCCTTGGAGCTTGCATCAGATGAGAGTGTACATCCCCACTCTAAATTCAATGGTGTCTTATTGGAAACTTGAAATCCACTGCAGAAAGAGCCTGTCTTACTACAGAAATCAATAGGTTTTATAAACCAGGGCTGTTTCTTCAGATATGAAAGGGTGCCCCCCCTCCCAAAATGGATTTTTTTCCAAAGATATGTATTTAGTTTTTTGTTTGTTTTTTGAAAGCAACCCTATCATATTCAAGTCCTCTCCATTACACTAAGTATAATTGTCAAATCTTCTATTCCATTCTTGGTAACATTTTTCAAGTTCTTCTGTTTGGATGGCTGATAGTGCCTGTCTCTTTAATTTTTCCTTACCTCTTCAATGTCTTCAAATCACTGCCGTTTCATGGCCCTCTTCATTCATGGAAACAAAAGCATGTTACACGGAGTGAGGTCAGGTGAGTAAAGTGTGTGGGACAAGAGAGGCATGCTGGTTTTTTGCCAAAACTTGTGCACTGAGATGGCTGCGTGAGCTGGTGCATTGTTGTGGTGTTGAAACCAGTCCCCTTCCTGACAAAAATCAGACCTTTTTTGTTATACATGTACATGTACAATAAATGTCGTACATGTACAATAAATTGTCATGCAATTTATTCAGAACTGCTAAGTAGAAAGTTTGCTTAACAATCTGACCTGGTGTGATGCGCTTCAAATGTATGACAAGTTGACATTTTCATCCTTTTGGGAAGTGGGCAGACATCCCGAATGAGGTCTGCCACCAGTCAACAATTCACCATTTATGAATGAGGAAAACTAATAATACACTTGATTTGTTCCATAGTTCTGCTCTTGCAAGCTGTGGTCAACATCATAACAATTTCTGCAGTGTTTTTCTCAAGCAGGAAACAAAATTTCACAGCCATATACTGTTCTCTTAAATCTGTCTTCACAAAAAATGTGTTCAAGCGAAACTGCTTTTACAAAAAGCTTCACTGTAACCTGAGTGAACGTTTCTAGGTGACCACAATAGGTGCACTAACTCAGAACAAGTTGCTTTATGCCAGTGTATTTCAATGTTTGGGTTACTACCCCTTTGGGGGTTGAACAATCCCTTCACAGATGTTGCCCGATTCATGAGTATAGCAAAATTGCAGTTAGGAAGTAGCAATGAAAATATTTTTATGGTTGGGGGGGTGACCACCACATGAGGAACTATATGAAAGGGTGACAACATTTGGAAGGTTGAGGATAACTGCTCTGTGCTCTCCTAGCATGAAAGATGTGTACTATGAAAGTTTCGACCAGTGTAGCTTTTTTTTTGGTGGGGAGGGGCAGCAGGTGGGAGGGTACCCACTCATACTGTATAGCCCATTATTAATATTTATCACAGTTCCACATATTATACAGGACAGTAGTGCAAATCAGGACTGTCTCTTAAAATCTGGAACATCTGGTCAACATAATTAAAAGGGCTTTTGTTAATTTAACTAACAACTTTCAGTTAAGGATATTGGTAAGTGACTTGTGTTAGACAGGGTTCTCTAGAGAAACAAAACCAGGACCCTAATAATTCTCTTTATTTATAGAGATAGAAGGATATATAAGATAAGAAAGAAACAGTTAACTAATCTATAAAGCAGTACAAATTGCTCAGTGCAACTCACTTGCGTGAGACAGCTAGAAGACTGGCAGTCCTTCAAGCCTTGAGGGACACCATGTAGTCCTCTGTGGGGCAATTAAAACAGCAAAGCAGGTCACCAACAGTCAGCGAGATGACAGTCTCCAACAGTCCCAGCTCAAGAGATGTATATTCCTGGAGTGTGGTGAAGCAGGGCTTGAAAGAACCTCAACTCACAGCTACACAGTCCATGATTAGGTGTCCCACCAGTAGTGTTGCTTGGGGTCAAGGCACAGGACAAACAAGGCAGCCTGATGGTCCAAAGATCCAAGAGCAAGAGGGCAAGGGTGAGACTCATCAAGGCCTTTCTATCTCCACCCTTCAATTGATCTCATGTGTTCATTGGCCATGTGGTCACAACAGATCTACCTATCTTCTTTGGCCATGTTGGCACAACAAGCTTACTTATCACATGACTGCAAGAATGCATTTCTTGAAAAGCTCTCCATTGATCCATGGACATTTGGTCACCCTTAAACTTATCTAAAACTAAAAGTGAAAAAGTTTGACTTCTAAAAACCAAATGGATGTAAAATGGAGAGATGCCAATTTGAAACGAAGGCCCGTACCAGTAGGTGTTTAGATATTTGCAGGCAATGGAAATGTTTTCAAAAGGTTGTACATGAGTATTGTCACTGGCACAACTGAAGTTCTAAGAGGTACCAATGATGAAATTTATTTACAAGAGCAAATTAAGATTATAAAACTCCAGATAAACAGGCTAGCCTGTTCATCTCCTGCTGAAAACTCAGGGAGACTCTCCAGAATGTATAAACATTTAAGAAGCTTGAGGACAAGCATAATATAATGGGGACACATGTCTCAGGCACATCCCAGCACTCCTTTGCTACTCTAGACTCCACCTCTGAGGACCAGAATTTTTTAGTATATCACATTGTTTAGAATGAACCATCTTGATCAAAGCTGGGGTTTTTACTAATCTTGCTACATATGAAAGTATCTTTACATTAAGTCACTATGTCACTAGGGCTCCAAGAGATAATTTTATCATATATTTAGTCTCATCTTTAAGACATTACATCAGTTAAGGACAAATGAAACATTTCAAAGGATCAAACCCATTGTCATTGATTCTTTTTTGAATCATCACAACATTATAGGACAGAGCAGAAATGCCCCCTTCTGGCTGCTGTTGCTGTTAACTTTTTACAAGACAGAAATCCTATGTTTCTTGTTGTTGGACAAGCTGATCTTGTAGTTATCAGATCAACTTGTAATCCTCTATGCTCCTCATATAGCATAAGTAATTTCAGGAAACTTTGCTAACGCTAATGTTGCACATATTGTGATAAAATTGGCAACTTCAACAGTGTTCCCTTATATGGTTGGCATCTGTTCTTTAGAAACGACCTTAGAATCCCAGTAACCCTTGGTCACTTTATAAACAAATGTTCACTTCTCACACAGCTCAAATCAGAGCTGATGCAATGCCCAGGGGTGTTAAAACCTCTCAAGTAGCAAGCAAAGGGGTAATTTGAAATACTGGTTTTAGAGAAAACTTTTAAATTAATTAATCAAGACACCTTAAATCCACATGACTTCTTTTCTTTTCTTTTATCATACTTATTTCTGTTTAGCCTGAAGCACGACCCCTGTAGGGATATACTGGATCCAGAAAGATAGAAGCAATATATTATTTTTATATGTAACTTGGCTATTTCTCAGTAATATCCCCTCTCGCAAGACATGTTAGGTAAAATCCACTCTTCACATTTTCTCATAATCCCTCTTCAGATCATTTTTGTTTCTCAGTAAGAAAGTTAGAGACATCTGTGAAATCATGTCATAAAATATCTACTAAAATAACAGCGAATACTCAATTGACCTCATTCTGGAAAATTTTTTATGTTTTTATCCTGCTAATAAAAATAGTGCTATAACTCAATATTTAAATGTCAAATAAATACATATGAGAGAGCTCACACTTTATCAAAATTGTTAAATAGAGACATAGCAGAAACATTTTAAGATTGCTGCTTTGATCAAAATGTGACTTGACTCTGAAGGTTGTCCCCTGTCATGTGACTTCCTATCGACTCCGTCTCAGCTACAGATTAAGTGGAAGAGCCTTGGTAACATAGAGATTACATGTTGGACTGCCAACCGCAAGACCAGCAGTTCGAAACCATACAAGATTCCTTGGGAGGAAGATGGGGTTTTCTATTGCTTAATAATTACAGTCTCAGAAACCTACAGGGACAGCACTACCCTACTCTCTGGGTCACTGTGATTCAGCATTGACTTGATCTTAGTTATTTGGGTTTTCTTGTTTATACATTCACTGAGGATGATCAAGAATGTCGCAGCATGTCATTTACAACTTGTCCTTTCAAATATTTGAATTAAAGCAAATGCCTCACTATGATCAGAAATGCCTAGGTCAGAGGAATCAATAGCCTAATGCTAATATGGTAGAAGTCACCTAGCACATGGAGACTGCATGTGCAATTTCACGAAGCAGCATGTGCAGAATTGCTTTTTGAGTGATGCAAATAGACAGTAGCTCAGGCTTGTCTTCTAAAGTTTGAAGTGGAAAAGATACTTACGAATTTTGAAACTACTTGCAGATCTTGATTTTTATTGAGTTACGCACAGTGATTACTAAGTCTGGAGGTTTACATAGTGATTACTGGGGTTACTTTTCCTACAGACAAGTTAACCCATGCGATTCCATTTCTAGAAAATTACCTTATGAAAGAAATTTACCCAATGATTAAACTGTAAATATTTAGAGTACCATTACATAATATAAAATAGATACTGCTTAATACTCATCAATAGTAGAATAGATATAATATAATTTATATTTAATCATTAGAATCATATTTTATATAGTATTGTGATGTAATAATGCTTAGTGTATAATGCTACCATAAATTTTTAAACTGATCTCATATAGACTAAGTCTACCTTTAAAATAACAATAAATATTGGCCTGAATATTTGTGTAACATATACATGCATGAAATATTCAGAATTATGTTTAATCACATATATTTAGATCATTGTGATATTATAGTATTGAATAGTCTTTCCTCCTTTATAAATATTTACAGTAGATAAGTTATGCAAGTCTGTAAATAATATTCAGGATATGTACTTAATGATTTGGAGTAAATATGTATATTATCTTTGAGCTAAATATGCAAATTTTTCCCATTCACTTATAGTCAAGATGTTGTATTCTAATACATTATTTAATGTATTTCATGCATTTAAATGAGTTATTTAACATTCAAGATTATTTAATTATATAACTAATGTTTAATAAACAAGCAACGAACACATTCAAAATGCAGTGTATACAATGGAAATATAATAATAAATTATTCTTGCAACTTCTTCACATTATAAGTGTATATTACCATAAGCAAAATTTTATGCTTTTCGGGGAGTATTCATACAAGGGATGTTAAAATTGACAGGCTTTTAAAATGTAGTCTACACATTTTAGGTAGGAGATGCTTCAAAAAAGAAAACATGTGAATGGTTAATAGTAAAATAATTTGATCATACTATATATAATAAATATTATCAGTCTCAATGATAGCCTCATTTTCAATTTCAGTATTCTCTTCATGATTAACGGGCAATGCCAAGCTGTGCTAACATCTCTTCTGACTACTGGAAATATTTTTCATTTCTCCTCTGCTTCTTACATTTTCCTGGTTTGTTACTGTATTCGTACTATATAGTGCAATTATTATGTCTTGTATGAAACATTTCTTGGTCATGCCTTTTAATTTTATTTACTTTGTTTTAAGTTTTCTGTAGACATTGTAAAATAATTTTTTCATTAAACTGCATTAATGTCTAATTCAAAAATGTTAGGACCTTTACAAAGAAAGTCTACTACTATTCTATGTGTAATACTGTTGCATATGCTGGAAGTGTTGGTCAGTGCAATCACATTACCTCTTATGGCGGTCATGTGCTTATGTTAATTTCATGATTGAGATGTGGGGATGGAGTCTAGCCTGTTAATCTGGAGATAGCCATTGAGTAGCCAATGAGGTTTCTGTGTAGCATAGCTTGCTCCTGATACATCTGGGAAATCTCGTGATATTTCCCTCGTGAAGATGAGAAGTTATCTTTCCTGGTTGTTAGGAGTTAGTCTGAGAGATGATGAATCACAAACAATACAAGATGCCAGCGTATGAGGTGCTGGAGAAGCCAAATGATTGGCCATGATGGAGCCAGACCTCTGAAGCTGGAGAAGACATGTGGAGACCCCTGGTAGTGATGAGTTGCTTCTGCCACCATTGATGCTGTTGATGGACCCTGAACCTGGGAAGTGAGAAGCCATGGAGAGACCCCTGCCAGTGCTGGGATTCTGCGCCCACTGATCTGTGACTTCGTGAGTCGGAAGGAGACGTTATATATAGCCTGGTATCAGACATATGGGCTAGTATAGGACTTATGACTTTGATCTGTACTGGGTTGGGATGCTTTCTCAGTGTTCCATTCCTTTTGTGTATAAACCATTCCCTTATATCCATATGCATGTCTATGACATCTGTTCCTCTAGTCTACCCAGACTAAAACACTTCTGACCCAGAGTGACCTATGCACAATAAAATGAAATGCTGCATGGTCCTGTGCCTAAACCCACTGAGGAATCCACTGTGTCAATCCATCTCACTGAGTGCCTTCTTGTTCACCATCCTTCCATTTCCACATTTTTGCCATCATTCAAAACATGATGTCCCTCTCCAGGGACTTGTGTCTCCTGACCATATGTCCAAAGTATGCAAGACCAACTCTTGCCATCCTTCTTTATGTAGAGGTTGTTTTGTCCTTTTGCCAATCGGTGGTTCTTTGAATATTCTTCAAGACCGCAACTCAAATGCATTGATTCTTCTGTCTTTGTATTTGATGTCTAACTTTTAAACACATATGGAGTATAGCTTAATTCAGGCTTACCTTAGTCCTCACGGCCACATCCTTGATCTTAAATACTCTAAATAGGCCTTATACAAGAGGTTTGCTTAACATGATGCCATTTTTTCTCTTAATTTCTGTTTTCATGACCATTAATTGTGAAGCAAAGCATGATTACCTCCTTGACAACTTCAACTTTTCCTTTCTCTATCATGATATTCCTAATTTAACCAGTTTTGAAGTATTTTGTCTTTCTTACATTGAGTTGAAATCCATACTGAAACTACAATCCTTGATCTCCATCAGCAATTCTTCAATTATTTCTCACTTTCAGCAAAGTTATATTATCTGCATAACATAGGCCCGTTAATATGCCTTCCTCCAATCCTGATGTCACAATTTTCATCATATAATTTAGTTCTCTGATAATTTGCTTTGTATAAATGTTGAACATATGTGATGAGAAGCTATAACCCCAGCACAAACCTTTCTTGAGTCTAAACTATGAAGTATTACTTTGTTCTGTTTTCACAGCTGCATTTTGATCCATATACAAGTTTCCAAGTAGCACAATTCATTCTGGAATGAAATACAACTGGAATTTAATAGAAATATAATTCAACTTTATGCACTCACCACAAAAGCTAGAGGTAAAGAAATTGAAGAAGGCTACCAAAGACTTCATGTGGAAATTAATCACACATGTAATCAGGGTGTATCTCTAGTTACTGGTGATTGGAACACAAAAGTTGCATAAAAAAGTAAGGAACAGTATTTGGAAAACATGATGTGTTAGTCCGGGTAGACTAGAGGAACAAATTCAAGGACACAATATAGGTATAAGGAAAGGGTTTATATACAAAAGAAATGTGACCCTAAGAAGGCATCCCAATCCAGTCCAGTGCAAAGTCATAAGTCCAATAATAACCCATATGCCCGAAATCAGTCTATAAAGTCTGCTTCCGACTCAGGAAGTCACAGGTCAGTGGGTGCAGAATTCTGGCGCTGGCAGGGGTCTCCCCATGGCTCC